>JAMALN010000074.1:0-98820 GCA_023630115.1 Cutaneotrichosporon sp. PK4640 | reverse complement strand
GGTGCGACGCCAGCGGACGCTCAAACGCATGCTTATTCCCTGCCCGTGCCTCTCGCCCTGCATTCACAATAATCCCACTCTCCTCATCTCCATGGTGTCGCCTACGAACCCACCGAGCTCGGCACGGGACGCGCCACCTGCACATCCCGGCGCGGGAGGTAATGCTTGCGGGACGCGGTATGCCATTGTATAGCCCGGGTGCATTACCACACCCTACGGCAACTCGTACGGCAGGCGCTGACAGCTGACGCGATGACGGGTTCGGTGTTGTCGATGTCGATGACGATGGGCACGAGGCCGAGCAGGATCGTCCGATCGGCCCAGTCCATGCACCAGCATGCATGTATGCTGATCGGCGTAGAACACAGAGTAGGCCCGTTCGCTCGCAAGCTCGGGGGTCGTAATTTTGGCGCGCTCCCTGTCACGAAGGGTCGAGGGGGCGAGGGGGCAATGTGCCAAGCACCCAGGAATGGGATGCGGGTGACAGGACGCAGTATTTTTTTCTGCCTACATTGTCCAGTGTAAGACCTCAGGCACCGGGCGGCCCGCAGCCCCAGTGATGGCCTGACCGAGGACGCTGCTTGCCAAGCTGGGCAGTGCGCACCGCATAGGCACGGGCCAAGCTCGCATAAGCGCGCCACGAACTTTGCAGGACGTCATATGGTTAGCTCAAAGTATGGTGGCGCCACGCAAAAGTAATCTTGGCCCCGCAGAAGGTTCGGCGGGGGCAAGGCGGTGCGTCGGGCGTTGTGCGTTCTGTCTGCGTCGTTGAGATCAGGCAGAGGTCGGGGTGCGAGATGAGGCAGCGATGTCGAGGTGGACGGCGCTGTGTTCAACAGCGCGCCATGTGCGAGACCATCGCCGAACGCACCGCCAGCCAGACAGCGACCACCTATGCGACAGCGGCCACCTTGACAGGCATCAAGCTCACGTCGCGAAATATGATGTACCCGCTGTGCCATCTGTGCCATCGCGGACGCGACTTCGACGCGTCCGTGATGCGCATGGAAGGTACGCCAGGCCAGGAACTGCTGCCGGAACCGCTGTCGTAATGCACCCGATTTTCATTGCGCTCGACGGTTTGCAGAGCTGGATTCGGCAACTAGGCCGGCGGGGAAGCACGGCGCGCATGAGGTGTCAGCAGGCGGCGTGTCAGCGAGGGCGCGAGCCTAGCGAGAGGGGAGAGCAACAAGCACGGCTGTCCGGCACTCTGGGAGATCTGTCTGTACTGTGCTCTGTACCGAAGTGGAAGGTGCAGGACGGCGTTCCAGACGTTCCAGACGTGCCGATTCCAGGCTTCAAGCTCGTTCACATCTCGCTGGGACTCACCTGCCCGAGGCTGGAACGCACATGTCTGGAACGTACGAGTCCATGGCATGGCTGGGGGCCGCGAGAGGGCCTCGGACGCAAATTCAGGTGGTCGTGATGGCCTCGGTGCCTCGATTCCCACCATGTGACGGGAGGAGGCACTGGGGGGTTGCTGACTCTTGAACTGACGGCTGGAACCATGAGTCTGGTGTAGGCCCCGGCGAGTTGATTCAGTCAGTCACGAACATGAGCCCCGGCGAGTTGGGAGTCAGTCACGGGCATGAGGCCCAGCTCATGAGGCTCGAGGCACTTGTCGCCGTGGCGAGTGCCGTTTGCGTAAGGCGGGCCGGGCGGGTCTCCATGGGGCCGTAGAATCCGGGCCGGTGATCATGTAGCTTGAGGTGTCCGGCTTCGGCGTGACCGATCGCATGAGGCTATGGGCACGGCGATGCAGCAGGTCGAGAGGCCATGTCCTTGCACAGCGCGGGCCACGCCTCACAACGTCGACCAGACAGCCCAGGTGAGGGAGGGGAGGGGCAGTTCTGGCAAGCTGGGATGTCTGCGATGCATGTAGGACCCTCGATGCATGCAGCGCGTCAGGTTAGGCTGGTTGGATGATTCATGCCGTGAGATTGGATGATTCATGCTGTGAGAGATAGCTTTCTCAGGGCATCTGACAGTGCTGTCCACTTCAGTATCTGAACAGCACACAGATTTGGCGACATCGCTTGGCGACTTGCACTTCGCCATGGTGAATCGCCAAAGTCTCACCCTGGAGGTCAACCGCTGCCACCGTAGGGTGGAAGTTGAGATCGCCATCCACTTGTCTGAATTACCAGCACTGCGAGGTCCCTGAGACATTGCCTGTCCTTCAGCGTTGTTCACCCTCCTCATGCCATGCATGCCAGTCATCGACACCTGTGCTACTCATGGAACATCTAGACGGAGTTCTATGATGCATACTCCACCGCCGATCAGGCAGAACTTCCGAGAGCTCCGACTGCACCGACGACGGCTGCCGGAGCGGGGCTATAGTGGCAGTAGCGATCGTCATGAAACCTTGAACTATCTCCGCCAAGAAAGTTTGGGCAGCAGATCGCAGAGCTTAATCCGCTGATGACGATCGTCTAGACTAAACAGAAGGCCCGGTGGTTTCTGGGTCAGTGATTGTGTGCTTGTGTGCTCTTGGCTGTTGACGGCGCCCGAGAGAATTTGAGGGGCGGCGGGCGTGTTCGTGTCGTCCAGCTCGACGGCGCTCTAGTCCTCCCTCACCCCCGTCCCGTCGCCCACCCCACCTAGACGCCCGCAGCGATTATACATCCAAACGCGGGCCCAAAGTCCATGGCTTGCCACTAGATAACTACTATGATCGCCCTTCTATACTCATTGTCCAGCGGGTGAGGCTACTCCTCAATAATGTTGCCGTTGGCGTCGCGCTTGCACGGCTTGCGCGTGACAGTTACAGTGGTGGTGGTCTTGACCGTCGACGTTGTGAGGGGCGGCTTGGTGCTCGTCACCGTGATGGTGCCGGGGACGGTGGTAGTCTTCGTGCCGAACGTGGTGGTGGGCACGATGGTTTGGACCGTCTTGGTGGTCGTCTTGCAGTACTTGTCGATAACGGTGGTGGTCGGGCACGGGCGGTCGGTCTTGGAGACGGTGGCGGTAATAGTCTTCGTGGTGGGGGTGCACGAGGGGTTGGGGCGGGGACCGCCGCCACCGCCGCCGGGGCCGCCAGGGTGGCCGCCGCCGCCGCCGCCGAAGGTGCGCTTCTTGAAGTTGGGGGCGCGGAGGGGGAGGCCGCGCTGCAGGCGCTGAGCGTTGGTGAGCTCGGGCTCGGCGTCGCGGGGGTGTGGGCCCTTGGGGTCGTCCTTGTCGTCCCTGCCGCCGCCACGCGTCACCGTCGCGGTGTAGGTCTTGGTGGTGACCGCGGGGGGAAGACGGGTGAAGGTGGTGGGCGTCGCGGTCACAGTCTGGTGTCAGCGTGCGCGCAAAGTGGGGCGTGAATGTGGCGAGGCCACGTAGCTGCATTCGCGCCAATCGGCACCGGCTTTGCCCAACCCATGACACTCACGACCGTCTTGGTGCCCGGAACAGTGGTAGCTGATCGTCAGTGCCGATCCTCTTATTGTGTGCACCCACCCTTGGTCTTGGTCTGGGTGACCGTGTCGTAGCAGTTGTCCCACACGGAGCGGGTCACAGTCTGCACGGGCTTGGCAATAGTGGTCCAACTGCCGTCAGCGCAGCCGTGGGTCTACTCACGCCGTGGTCACTGTGGTAGTGGTGGCGGTCGAGCAGCGGTCACGGCCGCCGCCGCCGTGGTAGTCGCCGCCCCGCTTCTCGTGGGCGGCAAAGGCGAGGGGGAGGAGGAGGAGGGGGAGGAGGCGCATTGTTTTGGAGGTGAGAGGTCGGTGAATGGACAGCGAAGAGAGGGTGAGTAGTTGGCGTTAAAGGCTGCCGGAGAGGAGGGGGGAGAGAGGGGGAGGGGCGAGGCGGAGAGGAGAGGATAGAGGATGGAGCGGAGGAGGGAGAGAGCGATAAAGTTCGAGGGAGAGAAGCGGCAGAGAGCGTGGTGCGCACCGCTCGACTCGGCCAAGATAGTTGTACGCCCCGCTGTTGCGCTTTGCGCGGGTCCTGCCGGCGAGCACTGGAGCGAGAAGCAAGGGACTGGAGATGCGAGCAGGACCCGACCAACGGTGCGGCTGATCCCTCTGGTCTGTGCGTGGGAAGGCGCGCGGGGCTGGCTCAGCTGGAGGCTCTGCCCCCACTAGCGGCCCGACAGTACCCCATCGTGTCGAAGTCAGCTCCCAGCGTTCCAGTGTGCAGGTGGTCGTGCGCGGTGCCTGCGGCGCCGGCGCCCGCAATTCTTGCGGATCCGCGGATCAGTCGCCCAGAAAACTGGGCCCGTGCGGCCCCTAACCCCTTCCATCCCCCTGCACCCCATGTCCGAGCGGCGGCCGTTGACCATGGCCAGGCGGCGGCGCTGGGTTCTCGAGCCGACTAGGCGTCGAGCGTCCTGTCCGCCTGAATGCATCATCTGTGCCGCGGCTGCGCAGGCAGAGGTGCTGCGGCCAGTCCGGCCCGTCCGGGAGCAAGCGTATTCTGCCTGGTTCTAGCGGCGACATTCCTCGGGGGTTTCAGGGCGAGGCGCCACTCGCGCCGCCACAATGGCGACTCGTGTCGCCTGCGTCCTTGTCCTCTGCCACGCAGCCACCCCGCGGCCCTCGGGGGCAATGGTCTACGACCGTGGCCTAAACTGCAACACGGCCCGCAGCCCCTTGCGCCTCATCTCCAACGCCGTTCCGAGCGCCTCTCCGAACGCCAGTCTGACTCATCCACACGCTGCCATGTCACTTGACGCTGCAACCGCGGGCAGCCTAGGACTCGGCCTTGCCTATCGCCAGGCGCCCACGCACCAGAGCCTGGCCCACGCTCACGCTCGCGGCCACGCCTTCTTCCGCTGGAACCGAGCACGCGCACCCCATTTCCTCACGCCGCTCGCTCGCGTCGCCCGCTCAATCTCCCCGCAATGCCAACCGCCCAATCGCAAAGTGGCACATCGTCCCATTCCGCAGAACGACGCGTTGCGGAATGTCTCGCCTCGCCCTTCGGCTGCATACCCGTCCCCTGTGTCACTCGTCACGCAGGGCTGCAGGGCAAGAGAAGTGATCGCCGCGAGCGTGACGCGACCCTCAGTGATCCAGCACCAGAGGAGATCGCCAGCTGGCCAGAATAGATTGCCAGATTGGCATGCCGATCCGTATCGCCGCTATCAGCAGAATCGCGCTGTATGTGGGAAGGGACTGATGCGCGAGCGCATCCCCGCGCCAGCTCGCGCTTGCACAATGCCGGGGTGCCAGGAACCGGCGCAGAAGCCTGATCACCGCGCCTGAATGAGCGCCACGCACCTGAGGTGGCGGCCGGGCGAAATTTTTGGCCTGCGTCGCTGTCAGCAACATGCATGAGTGAAGCAATTCAACGCGACGCCCCCTAGGGCGGGCGTCCGGGCGATTGCCCCCTGCGGCGCAGGCCTGGCCGTCGTGAGGATTGAGGAGGCATAGCGCTGGAGAAGGGGAGTGAGGGGATGAGGTTGCATGGCTGATGCGAGGATTATCCGGGGAGATCGAGCGCGCATCTGGAAGCAGTGGGATGCGCCGTGCTCATTCGCCCCGCGGAGGTCAGCATGCCGACGGCTTGTGTACGTGTGTATGTAAGCTGTGCAGCGCGCATGCCGCGTGTAACGCCAGGTGGTGGCGCAGCTTCTGTGACCATGCTCGGCCTGCCGGCGGTCAATCCTCATCCCCGCCTGGCACGTCGCTGCCAGCGGTGCACACCTCGCGTGGTGTTGGGTCTCGCGCCTCCGACGCCAGGAATGCAGCCATCGGCGTCAATAGGTGCCCGGAGATAAGAATCAAACCCACGGCACAAGCACAGGATACATCACACGCCGACCTACTTCGCCTCCTTCTGCACGTCGATCACACGCCCCTCGCGGCTGGACGTGTTGCCCATCTCGATGAGGCGCATGGTCCAGATAGCCTGCTCGGGCTTGACGGCGAGGCGGCTGGCGTCGCCGCTCGAGATGGCGTCGTACATGCTCTCGTAGATGGCGGGGTACCAGCCCTTCTCGCTCTTGCGCTTCTCGGTGCTCCACTTGCCGTCGGCGCACACGCTCACGCTCGCCCACGCGTCCTCGCCCTCCTCCCCAAAGCCGGGGTCGCGCACCTTCTTCCCGGCGCGCAGGAACGGCTCTTGCGGGTCCAGCCCAAACTTCTCAAAGCTCCCCAGCCGCCCCTTGACGAGGTAGCGCAGCTGCCTGGGCGTCGAGGCGAGGATCGAGGCGCCGACATGCACCGCCAGCGGGCCGCCCGCCCCCTCCTGAGGGGGGTAGAGGAGAGTCATCTCAAAGGCCTCGTCGAGGCCCACACCGCGCTCGTCATAGTTGCGCGCGACCAGGCGGTCGGGCACGCCGAAGAGCGTGATCGCCTGATCGATCACGTGCGAGCCGAGGTTGTAGATCGCCTCGTTGTGCTGCCCAGGCGTCTCCTTCCACCCGCCCGAGGGCTTGTAGTCAGCCGGGAGGGGGCGGTAGCGGTCGAAGCGGGAGTGGAACTCGTGGATCGGGCCGAGCTGGGGTTAGCGCGGTTCGGGGGTGGAAGCGAGACGGGCAAGGTCACGATGAACGCCCGCTTCCCGATCCACTCGCGCAACTCACAGTCCCCTCCTCGAGCACCTTCTTGAGGGTCAGGAAGTCGGCATCCCACCGGCGGTTCTGGTACACACAGAAGACCAGGTTCTTGCTCTTGGCGAGGGCAGCGAGCTCCTCCGCCTCGGCGACGGTAGGCGTGACGGGCTTCTCGACCATGACTGGGGTGAGCTCGGCCCGACGGTACATCGAGCCCGGCGAGGCGGTCCGGCGCTGCCTCAACTGCCGCAAGGAGCGAGCCGGACCGGCTCCCGATCCGAGCTGACATCGGCCAGACCTGACATCGGCCTGACATCGGCCAGCCGGACCCCGGTCCGCTCTAACTCACCATGCTTGCCGTTCTCCAGCGCGGCCTTGGCAAACGGATAGTGCGTGTTGTTGGGCGTGCTAACAACCACAACGTCGACGTCCTTGTCGCCCACGACCTCCTCGATAGTCTTGACGACCTTGATGTCGTCCCCGCAGACCTCCTTGGCCTTGCCGCGCCCGCTGCGCTCCAGCACGCTGTGCAGGACAAACTTGTCCGGCAGCGCCGCGATGAGCGGATAGTGGAACGCCTGGAGCGACAGGCCAGTGCCGAGTATCGAGACGCGGAGGGGGGCCATGGTGTGTGAGATGGAGTTGGAGCGATGAGTTGGAAGGTGAGAAAGTTGGGGCGGCAGAAGACGGCTACGTCACTTTTGGGTGCCGCGTCGATCCGGGATCTGCAGTTCTGCAGAGTCACCGGTCTCAAACTTGGGCGGGGAGGGGGTAAATTGGTGTTTTGCTGATGCATCACGGTGTCTTGATCCCCAGATCCCCAGAGCGGACTCTAGAGTATGCATGAGGCACGAGGAGGAGAGAGACGAGTACAGAGGCGAGCGCTCGAGCGGAGGGGGGGTCCGCTCCAGTCACTCGTCCCTGGCCCACGCAAGTGCCGGCGGCATTGGCACGTGATGGACCTTACCTCGCTTCGGCTTCGATGGTTTTGGTTTGTCACGCGTCTGGTGGACGTAGAGGCTGGTAAGCAACGTTGTGTCGGCCAAAGCGAGGCCGTAAGAGTGCGCAGCGAGGCAGAGTCCAGTGATGGTGGGAGGCCCCGGCATCTCCGCGTCGAGCTTACCAATTGGCGAGGGGCGGTTGAGCAGGTCTGTCACTGCCACAGCATGCCCCAGGAGCTGGACGTCGTGGACAAGGACACCATTCCACACAATGCTGTTGCGCATACCACCGTCGCGAATGTTCGGATCGAGCAGCGACGACTCCGAATCGAGTAGAGGTCACGACGACGTGCGCAGTCGAGAAGGTCTCCCGACGTGTCGAGCACTCCCGCACCTCCCCATACGTGCGGCAGTGGCCTCCACACTGCGAGGCCACCCGAGTGTACAGATGTGCTCGCTCGGGGCCTCCACTGGCAGCCCACTCGCTCCCAGACTCACAGATACGCTCTGATCGGACCTCTCCAAGCCAGCCCCAACGATACGGCAGTCAGCAGTGACTGGGGGGCTTCCACTGGCAACTGACTGGCTCTCCACTCACTCGAGGATTCGTGTAGATCGGGTGCAGCCGCTCGCAGAGCGTTGAGGTCCTCCACATTCCGTCTCGTGGCGGTGGGGGTGCCAGAGCCGGCGGCAACGGCTGCGGCATGGACTCGCGTCTCCTCCCGATCAGCTTCCTGTGGTTCCTCGCGAGTCGATCATGACCGTGGCCGTGTCATGTCTAGCGTGTCCCGAGTCGTGTGGGAGCCGCCTGGGCCCTGTGTATCCCCAGAGAACAGGTGGCGCCACGCTCCGAATCGCGCATGACCTCACACCATGATCGCGCGATGCGCGAGACGCTGCAGCTCTCATGCTCGCGAGCGCACTCCGAGTCCACCCGCCCGGGTCTACCCGTTATCAGCAGCTCTTCGAAATACCGGCTTGCTACACGGCTCGCAGTGGTGCGAGATGCAGTTCGAATCCAGCCTGATATCTGCATTCGCGCCCACCGCCCCGTCCTAACGGCCCCAGGCACGTCCTAATTCGTCCATTAGGGCCCCAATACAACTTCCCTGCCAATATGAAAGCTGTGATATGAAAGAGATGATATGAAAGAGCGGGAGCCGCGGCAGCGTTATTTCGAACGTGCAGCAGGCCTGGCCCCACCTGCCGCCGGGTGCCTCGTGCATGAGATGCGGGGCCAAGCATTGGTTGCTTGCGAGGAGGGGAGGAGCAAGACGCTGGGTGGGAAGCCCCGTGGTCACCCGCACTCCCGGCGTCCGGTCCGATCGGCTCGGCCTGATAAGCCGCGGCTAGCCGGGGTGAGCGCCTTTGACATTGCTCTCAGCCCACCTCTACTGGCTCTACTGGCTATATACTCTTGCTCGTCGGCCTCTACCCTCTCCTCCTCAGCACTACTTCGCTTCTAATCTCGCATCCTAAGTCTGTAGATAGCATACAACCGATAAGCTCGACCGCAGCTCAGCTCCACCTCGTCTCCTCACCCACCCTCACTCACCATCACGTCACACGCCATGTCGCCCGTCGCCGCCCCCGCCCCGACCTCGCAGGTCGACGCGATCAAGACCAAGGTCACTGGTGCGTCCCCGTCCCCTCTCTCTGCACTGCTGACCTCAGAGTCGACCGCCTCCCCGCGCGCCGAGGAGCTCACTTACGACGCCTTCAAGCCCTTCGGCCGCGTCGTGCAGGGCTGGGACGGTAAGAAGCGCTCGCCCGCCGGCGTGCACGTCACCGAGGCCAACCAGGGCACCGCCTTCAAGTTCCACCGCCTCGCCGAGCTGCCCCAGGGCGCCTCGATCACGCACGAGCGCCGCTCCGCGCAGGCCGACGCGCGCAACGGCACCTCGGTCCGCGTGACCACGTTCGACCGCTCGTCCGCCACCAAGGCCTACCTGCCCCAGGGCCGCGGCGTCGCCCCCGGCCTCACCGCACTCCCCGCCGGCGCGAGCTACCTCGTCGTCGTCGCGCAGGGCGAGACCCCCAGCCAGCCCAAGGCGTTCCTCGCGACCTCGGCCCAGGGCGTCTCCTTTGAGCCCAACACCTGGCACGCCGTCGTCGCCCTCAACGAGGCCATTGACTTTGCCATCGTCTACGCCGCCGAGACGTCCTCGACCTCGGCCGACATCTCCATCGACGTGCCGGCGCACAAGCCCGCCGCCGTGCCCGAGCTTCCCCCCTCCTCGGCCCCCGGCCTCGTGCAGAAGGTCCAGGGCCTCCTCGAGGGCGGCCTCAAGGTCCTCAACCCCGTCCTCATCACCGAGGAGGACTGGGCCCCCTACGGCGAGCTCATCGGCCCCTCGGCCTCCAAGCCCGCGCGCCTCACCAACACCTACCCCGCCGACCAGACCGGCGCGCGCACCGCCATCGGCGTCTTCCGCGCCACCCCCAAGGAGGGCGTGAACCGCGGCCAGCTCTGTGACATTCGCTTCCTCGAGCGCCACATCTACACGTCGCAGGCGTTCATCCCGCTCGGTAAGGACAACCTCTCTGGCGTCGGCGAGGCGCCCCTCTCCCCCGGCGGCACGTTCCTCGTCGTGGTGGCCGACAACGGGCCCGACGACCGCCCGGACCCCGCGACCCTCAAGGCGTTCATCATGGAGAGCGGGAGCGGGCTCAACTACCGCGCGGGCGTGTGGCACCACCCCGTGCTCGTGCTCGACGGGCCGCTCGACCTCGCGTGCATTGAGACGCAGGTGTCGACGGGCGAGTTTGGCAAGACGTACGCCCCCGACTGCGAGCTCATCGAGTACGAGCAGGCGATCGGCAAGGTCAACGTCCCCGCTCTCTAAAAGCTATTACTGTACAGTAGCACATAAGTTTGATAGACTAGCATGTATCTGGGATTAGGACAACGACGCTTGTTCATGCTCAGAAGAGCAGGCTGCTGAAAGGGAGGTGCGGAGAGCGGCTGTGACTGGTAAATATTTGGCCGACATGAGCGGACGAGTGGAGCGGTTACGCCCCAAACAACGGGTAAAGCTGGAAATATTAAAGTAGTGATTAGCAGATTAGCAGATGATCTGCCGGAGTCACCACCGGGCCGTCCCCGGCGCGGGTTTGTAAACGTTCCACTTCCAACACTTCCGCCTGTTGTTCTGTCCTCTTCCTCACACTCATTCAACTCTATTACAGCTGCGCCCAGCTCTTCGCTTCACTCTCATTCGGCTTTTTCTTCCTCCACGACCCGAACCACCATGACCCAAGTTAACGGCACCACCGCCCCCACGTCCGTCACCGTCGACGGCCTCCTCTTCGACATGGACGGCACGCTGCTCGACTCGACGCCCGCCGTCGTCGCGACGTGGGAGCAGTACGCGCGCGAGTTCAATCTTGACCTCGACCATGTGCTGAAGAGTGAGTCGGCGCTCTGGGCGTCGGTAGCTTGGGCTGCGTCACCTAGAGTGGAGCGGGGTGGACAGGAAAGGAGGGTGGGGGCGGAGGAGACTACCTGGGGTGGAGACTACCTAGTCGGTACCCCGGAGCTCGGGCCTGGTATGGTGCGAGTGGATGGACGCATGGGCCGCCAGTCCAGAAAGTCCACTCGACCCATCCCTCCGGCCGGGTCTGCGGTGCAGCCGCCTCTCGTCGCCGCTCCCGATCCGCTCCCGACTTGTCGTGCCCCAACGTCACCCCCATGCCCCGTCCATGACTCAATTCAACACCACCTCGGCCAGGGTCTTTGACCACTGCTAACCCCAGCCTCGCACGGACAGCGCACGGTCGACAACATGCAGATCTTCTGCAACATCACCGAGCCCGAGGCGCTTGCTGTGAGGTGACCCGCGTCTCCCGCTGACATCAGCGAGAGGTGGTGCGCTTCGAGACGATCATCGTGGACGAGGCCCAGCGACTGCAGGATGAGGGCAAGCGCGGGCTCGTCGTGCTGCCGGGCGTGATCGACATGCTGACCAAGGTGAGTGGGGGTGAAGGCCCTGGGGAGGGGAAGCGGGGCGGGGAGAGTGGGGAGAGGGCTGGAGAGCGCAGGGCTGGGAGAGTGGTGCTGGGAGAGCTGGGAGGGAGGGACATGACCCGCCAGGCCTCAATTGGGCGTGCCGAGCCTCGGGAATCGGCAAGGGCAACACTGACGCCAGCTCAACACTGCGCCCTCGCCGGTGTGGGCAATCGTCACCTCCGCGACGAACAAGTACGCGTCCCGCGCCCTCTCAACCAGCGGCATACCTCCCTACCCGGCGCTCGTGACCGCCGACGACGTGGTGCTCGGCAAGCCCGACCCCGAGCCGTACCTCGCCGGCGCCAAGAAGCTTCGCATGGACCCCGCGCGCTGCATTGTCGTCGAGGATGCGCCGACTGGCATCAAGTCGGGCGTCGCGAGCGGGGCCAAGGTTATTGCCGTGTGCACGTCGCACACGCGCGAGGAGCTCGAGGGGCTCGGCGCCGAGTGGATCGTCGAGGACCTGACGAAGTGAGGCGCTGGACGACGTTTAGAGACAGCGCTAACGGCAGGGTGCAGGTCGAGGTCGTCGAGGGCGGCGTCAAGGTCACGATCGCATAATTATAGAGCTAGACGACTGTATCTTACATTGCATGCATCGCGTGCTATAGAGTGTGCTGCACGGGCCAGGGGTAATGAGGGTTGAGCGAGACGAAATGGGGAGACGGTTCAGATTCGAGACACTTTTGGAACACGCTACTGCATGCTGCCAAGCACCTTGACGGCGAGGGCGCGCAGGATCTGCCGTCAACTACTATCTGTCCCAGTCAGCTGTGACGTACCTGTGCCTTCTGTGCGCCCGGGAGGGTCGAGAACACCTGCGCGACACTTTTGCCCTTGGCATCGCGAATCGCACCGAGGCGGTTGCCCGCGAACGCTGGGGTCAGCTGCAAACCAGCAACAAACAGCTGAACGAAGTGCACTCGGCTAGGCATCCGCCGAACCCAGCTCTCCACTCACCGCCTGCAACTGCTCCCGGGATGTTGGCGACAATGTACCCCATAGCCGCGCCCGCCGCGCCGCCGACGTACGACCAGCGTCTGTGGACGTTCGCGACCTCCGGCTCGAGCAGCTCCTCAAACACGTCGCCGAACACGCCGTTCGGGTCCGGCCGCGCTCCCGTGCGGGGCGGCGTGCCCGGCTCAGAGCCCACGCCAGAGTCGGCGTCGGATGGGCCTGCGCCTGCGCCTGCGCCGGTGGTGCCGAATCCGCCGCCACCAGTCGCGTTCTGGAAGTAGCGCGCAAACTCCTCGAAGAAGTTCTTGCTCGCGCGCTCTTGCTCATCCTCGTCGGCTGTCGGGTCCGTGAACGCCGAGGCGGGGCGCGAGCGGAAGAGCGCGTCGTACTCTGCGCGTCGGGAGGGGTCGGAGAGGACGTAGTATGCGTCCGCGACGGCTTGCTGCTGTCAGCTTGGGAGGTGAGCTGAGGGGAGAGTGGGGAGGGAGGAGGGCGGGGGAAAGGGGACGCACGAATCGCTCGGTGTAGCGCCGGCGCTCGTCGGCCGGCGCCTTGGGGGAGAGGCGGTCCGGGTGGGTCTTGAGCGACTCGCGGCGGTACGCGGCACGGATCTCCTCGCTGGCGTCAGTGGTGGAAGGAGGGGGCGCACAGGCGCAGCCGGATGCCGCGCGAGATAAGGCGCTACTCACGCCGTAGCTGAGGAGTCAATGTTCTGTCGTTAGCGGAGTCAGGCGATCAGTCTCACGAGGATGTTGTAGTACTGGTGTCAGCTGAGTCCGTTCTCACAACGTGAGCTGGCAGGCGCAGTATTGCGCATACTCACCTGCGGGAGCGTGCTCATGATTGTTTCGTGTCAGTGCGATGAATGAAGAGGAGTGAGATGGAGAGACAGCGAGATGTCGCGCTGGCGATTTGTTGACCTTCCTTCCCGGCGCGGCGTACGGCCATCGCTTGGTGGCAAACCGCGGAAGCACCACCCCCCTGACGTCATCCACGCGCCACTCCCGTCCCGTTCTCCCCCAAAACCTCATTGTACGGCGATGCCAGATGCAGTTGATGTCCCATGCTATGCTATGATGCTCTACTTCTTGCCCGGCTGCTTGAGGAACTTGTACCCCGATGCACCGACGTAGCTCAGCCCGCTCCAGATAGTCGTACCCGCGACGATCCACTGCAGGCCCTCGAGGTAGGCGTCGATCGGATGGCCCGCGCCGGCGAGGACGGGGGCGACAGTCGTCAGGCCCATGAGGGTGAGCTGGAGCGCCGTGTTGATCTGCGTGAGCTCGACACAGCATCATAGCTCACTTTGGAGATCTGCGTGGGCTTGACCTCGGCGGAGGGCATCGTCGGGTCAAAGTAGCGCTTGAGCGTGCGCTGCTGTCAGCTTGGGCATACTCGGACGAGCTCACGGGAGGCGGGAGGCTCTGGTAGCGCAGGTAGAACGCCCACATGGACAGGGCGAAGTCGCGGCCGAAGATGATCACGGCGAGCGGCACTGGGTTAGCGGAGCTCGGCGGGCGGCGCACGAGGAAGCAGACCCTTGTAGGTGAGGCAGACGACGAGGGTGGTCACGAGCGTCTTGTCCGCCATGGGGTCAATGATCGAGCCCAGCACCGTCTTCTGGTTCCACTTGCGTGCGAGGTATCCGTCAAGCTGGCGTCAGCTCTACCGCAACCGCGAGCTAACCCAGTCAGTCAGGCCGGACGCAACGAGGATGCCCGTCGCGACCTCAAAGTCGCCCTTGACGATCGCCCACGCGAGGAAGGGGCACGCGGCAATGCGCGCAATTGTCAGCGCATTCGGGAGCGTGTACGGCGACTCGTGCAGCTCGACCTCCTCGTTCTTCTTGCCCGGTTTCTGGCGTCAGCTGACCCCGGAGGAAGCGCACCTCTGAGGGGAGAGGGGCGGCGCGCGGCGTCGAGGTGGACAGGGGCCGCAACCCGAGCCGGGGTATCCTCTGCGTCGCCCTCTCCTGCGTCAATGACGGCCGGCGCCATGCGGCCCATGTCGGCGCCGTCGAAATTGCCCGGATGCCGGGGAAAAGTGGAGGTCGCGCGCTCGAAACGGCAACGGAGCGGAGGCTGCCCAGGACACGCGCGCCCGTCGGCACCCCCAGGAAGGCGGTTACGGGCATGCTCGGACTGTTGAAGTGCCGTGGTGCCCGGGAGGGAGAGTGCGATGAAGCAAGGGGGAAGTCTGCGTGGGTGGTGGGGGAAGTGGTCGGCTGATCTTGGACGAGCAAGTGAGGGGAGAGGGTGAAGAAGAGTTACGTAAGCTGGTTTGATGTTCCGTCATTTCGGCGTGTGGTGCCTGGGATGCCTTGGTCGCAGACGTAAACAAAGCCCTCGCCCCGATCGCCCCACCGGCCGACTGATTCTTTCTCGCACTTTGTGCTCACTCCTACTACTCGTTCTTTCCGCAGCAGATAGCTCCCAAGACCCATCTCCTCCAACTCTCTGGCCACAACATGTCTGGCCGCAGGAAAGACTTTGTCGACTTGACCGACCTCCTCGACTCTCCAGAGCCCGTGCGCAAGTCTGGCACCAAACAACTTGCAAGCGACATGATTGACTTGCTCGACTATCCCCCTACGCCCCATCGATCCTCTCGAATGCACGCAAACATCAACACCCCACCGCTTAGACCTTCCTCGAGGCCAAACAAGCCGTCTGCCTCTGTCTCGTCACCCATCACCCTCTTGGACTCACCCCAACCATCATCACAACAATCCTCCCAGTCTTCACAATCCTCCCAACCTCTCTCCTTCTACTCTCAGCCAGACTTTGAAAAGTCGTTCGGCTCGAGCTTATTACAATCGAAACCCAAGCCCAAGAAGAAGATGACCTCGGCCTCTCAGCGCTCCGGTGGCTCCAGAATGGCCAACTACATCCGCCCCAGCATTGGCGGCTTCGCCGAGTCGGACAGCCCATTCAGCAAGCGCGCCGCCCCAGCCCCCGCTCCAGCCCCAGTCCGCCGCGACGAGTTCGGCTACGACGAGCAGGGCTGGCCGAGTGTGGCTGTGCCCGAACCCATCGCCAACCCAAATGCATCGCCGCCAAAGCCCGAGTCTGACGACGGCGGAGAGGAGCGCGAGGACTTTGATGTCTACAACGTTCAGCTCACCGCCGAGGACTACGAGCGCCACCACGACGCAGAGGAGCAGATGCGCGAGCTTCTTGCTGGGGCTGTTGGTGATGGCGAGGACGACCACGGCGGGGAAGGTGACGACATCGTCGAGGGCTTCGCCAAGGACATCAAGCTCATGCCGCACCAGGTGCGCGGTGTGCGCTGGATGCGCGAGCGCGAGTCGGGACGCAAGCGCGGTGGTATTCTTGCAGACGTGAGCTATCGGCCGTGTTACCGCAGCTGACAGCAGGACATGGGTCTCGGCAAGACGGTTCAGACACTCGCGCGCATCGTCGAGGGCCAGCCAACGGCCGGCGAGAAGCGCCTCTACAAGGGCGGCACTTTGTGAGTGCGCAGAAGGAAGGCGCTGAACCCCAGGATTATCTGCCCCCTCGCTGTGATGGAGCAGTGGGCAACCGAGTGCCGTACCAAAACGGAGAAGGGTCTGCTCAAGGTCACGACGCACCACGGACCCAAGCGCGCCAAGAGCGGCGACGAGCTCAAGAAGTTTGACGTCGTCATCACAACGTTCCAGGTGCTCGCCTCCGAGATGGCTATCCTGCAGAAGGCCAAACCTAAGACAGCCAGCAATGGCAAGAAGACGGCGCTGGACTCGGACTCCGATAGCGACGTCCCGTTACCCATCAAGAAGAGCCGCGCGAAGGCCAACGAGCGCGGCCCCACTCTCTTCCAGCTCAAATGGCTCCGGGTCGTCGTTGGTGAGTGCGGCCGACGAATCATGTCTCACCGTCCCCAGACGAGGCGCAGAACATCAAGAACCACAAGACCAAGGCTGCACAGGCTGCGTGCCTGCTCACGGCCAAGTTCCGCTGGTGCCTCACTGGGTAAGTCAGCTAGGCGACGCTTGAACTCCAGCTGACAGTCAGCACGCCCATTCAGGTTGGTTCACGTAGCTTCGCAGGCCTAACTCCAGAACAATGTCGAGGAGCTCTACTCGCTGTTCAAGTTCTTGCGCGCCAAGCCCCTAGACAACTGGCAGGTATTCCGCTCCCGAGTCTCAGCCGAGGTCAAGGAGGGGCGGACAGGCATCGCCATGAAGCGTCTCCATGTCATCCTCAAGGCTATCATGCTGCGCCGCACCAAGAACGCGACGATAGGTGCTCGAGCTCCACTCCAGGTTTCGATAGCTGACAGCAGACGGCAAGCCTATCCTCAACCTGCCCGAGCGCAATGTCGAGGTGGTGGAGTGCGAGTTTGACTCCGACGAGCGCGCGTTCTACTCTGCTCTTGAGGCCAAGACCTCCGTTGCGTTTAACAAGGTGAATAGAGAAGGGAAGTGGTGCTGATGTCAGTTTGTCACAGCTGGAGCAGTCATGGGCAACTATACGTCCGTCCTCACTCTTCTACTGCGCATGCGGCAAGGTGAGTTACGTCTGGCTCGACCGAAGTTGACCAACAGCGTGCGACCACCCGTCCCTCGTCACCAAGTCCCTCGGCGTCGACCAGGATGCCCTGGAGAACGCGGCGAAGAACGACGACAGCGACGGCGAGGCTGACGACCTTGCGGACATGCTGGCGGGCATGGGGATGGGCGGGCAGAAGAAGTGCGAGATGTGCTTCACTACGTTGGTTGCCTGATCCGTATGGTCAACTAACATCAGCCTCGAGAACCAGAAGGCCAAGAAGTGCCCGCCTTGCGTGGAGCTCGCGGCGAAGGCGGACTCTAAGACTGGGCGGTTACCCCCCTCCAGTGCTAAGATCCGCATGATCCTCCAGATTCTGGGCGAGGTTGACGAGCGCAGTGCCAAGAAGCAGAAGACGATCGTGTTCTCGCAGTTCACGAGCTTCCTCAACCTCCTGGAGCCATTCCTCCAGGATGCTGGCGTTGCATACGTGCGCTGTGAGTATAGTCGTCCCTTCAGGGTGCCACATTGCTGACGGGAAGACGACGGCTCGATGAAGGCGGAGCATCGCGAGGAGGTGCTGCAGACGATCCGCACGTCTAACACTACGCGCGTGATTCTCATCTCCTTCAAGGCCGGCTCGACTGGTCTCAACTTGACGGCCTGTAACAACGTCATCCTCACAGACCTGTGGTGGAACCCGGCGTGAGTATGAAGGGATGGCTGTGCTGACGAGCAGACTCGAGGACCAGGCCTTTGACCGTGCTCACCGCCTTGGCCAGCAGCTGGATGTCAACATCTACAAGCTGACCATCCCCGAGACGGTTGAGGACCGCATTCTTGCTGTGAGCCCATTGTACTCTGCCGTAGCTAACGCCAGCTCCAGAACCAGAAGCGCGAGCTCGCCGATGCCGCGCTGTCGGGCACGGGCGTCAAGAACATGAAGCTGACGATGCATGACATCATGGGTGAGTGGACGCAACGGGACGCTGCTGACGCACAGACTTGTTCAAGACGAGCAAGCGCAACGACGACGACTACTAGACATAGACACTGTAGTGCATACCCATACGCATCCAGGCCATACCCTCATGTACTTGTTGCTCGTGTTCCGTGCTGGTCGGCCGCGCTTCGTTGCGCTTCCGTGGACCATGGAAGTCTGGCGAGCGGAATGCATTGAACGGCTTAGCATTGGTTCGGCGTGGTTTAACCGTGGGTCGTGCCTGCGTGCCCACCTTGCCGCGTGGGGTGGACCAAGCCGTGGAACCGGGGATTGACATGACCGGGTGAGCATTTAACGCCCAAGCTCAACCACCAATCCGGGATCCGGGACTCCACCCATAATGCCTACAATCGACCCCATCGCCGTCGCCGTCTCCACCGTCCTCGCCATCATCATCGGCTACATCCTCCTCTCAAAGCCACCCACCCGCACCGGCCCCCCAAAGCGCTACGGATCCCCTCCCCCCGCCCCCAAGCAAGCTCCGACCAAACTCCTCTCCCAGCCCTCCGGTGCCGCCGTTGCCGCCCAGGTAAGTCGCACAATGGATACTCACGCCACCACGGCCTGGACAAGGAGACAGCTAACGCCAGATGTCCGTCATGTCCGCGCCTGCTGCCGACTTGGCCCCGCCCAAGGTGAGTCTTTTGCGTCGGTTGCCGCGGCTGTGGGAAGCGCCGGCGACGTCGAGGAGGGTGTGGTGAGCGTGGAAGGTGCAGCTCGGACATGCGAGTGGGCCATCCAGCTTCACCGCCCAGTCTGCATAGCTCAGCCTGCACAGAAGCACGCAGCTGCACGCAGAGCTGGAAGCTGCGGAGCCGTGTCTTGCCCACTTGCACGGCATTCCGCCCCCACCTGGCTCTACCCACGCCTGCCGTCTTCCCCCCTCCCTCTCTCCCATCTTGGGGAGGGCATCAAAGCCACCCGCCGCTCGCAGCGCTGACCCCAGTCCGACCCCATCTCCGTCGCCGAGCTCGCCCAGTGCGACGGCAAGGACCCCTCCAAGCCCATCTGGGTCGCCATCAAGGGCAAGGTGTACGACGTGACCAACAAGCGCGAGATGTACGGCCCGGGGGCGGGGTACAATGTCTTCGCGGGCAAGGACGCCAGCCGCGGGCTGGGCATGTCGTCGCTCGACCCCAAGGACGCCGTGAGCGACTACTCGACGCTCAACGAGGCGCAGATGAAGACGCTGGACCAGTGGGACTCGTTCTTTGCCAAGGTGAGTCGCGGGGCGCGGAGCGAGTGTCAGGAGAGCTGCGGGTGGGGAGGGGCAAGTGGAGAGGGGAGGGGGCGCGGAGCGGAGAGGCAAGGCTAGAGAAGGAGACAGAGGGACAGAGAGGACAAAGGTGTGCCTCGGCGCGTGGATCGGACAGCTGGTATGACGAGAACGCAAGCTGACACCAGCGCTACAACATTGTCGGCAAGGTTGTGCCTTAGAGATGCAAGTCAGAAGCTATATTTTGAAGCAGGCGATGGAGGGAAGGCGATCGGAACTGACGAGAACTAATCTGCCTCGATCCGCGACGCGCGCGATTCACACCAGCCACCAGATCAGAACGGCGCTGGCCTGGCGGTGGTGGGGCGGCGAAGGGCCTGGCATCAGCAGGGAAGGCGCTGGTGCTGACCCGACGCTCACATGCTGCGGCGAAGCCAGATGACGCACCGCACCACGCTCTAGCACTCTGCGAGATCTGTGCATGTCAACAACGCTCTCAACACCCCGCCGCGAAGTGCACTGCGCACCGTGCCGGCCGTGCCGATGCCAAGAGCGCAGCACAGGGCGTGCACAGACCCCACACAGACCCTCAACCCCCGTCCACTCATGAAGCGCACCCCCATCCCAACCCATCAATTGACAACTTGCACCTCTACACATCAACATGGCCGAGCCGTACTACCAGCCCGACCCCAAGGCGCAGGCCGCGTACCCCACCCCGCAGGGCGCGTACCCGCCCGCGCAGTACGCGCCGCAGCCGGGATACGGTCAGCCAGAGCATGGCGCGCCGCAGTATGGCGGATACCCGCCGCAGCCTGGGTGAGTCGGCGTGTGGTGGCGCTGACGATAGGATGCAACCTGTACGGAGATAGCTCTGCCCCGCTGACCCCAGGCCCCGCAGGTCGTCTACATTCAGCAGGCGCCGCAGCAGTCGAGCGGCATGAACAAGACCGACGCCGTGTGCTGCGGCCTCAGCGCGCTCTGCTGCGCGTGGTGCCTCTGCGCCGACTAGGCCATATCTATAGACACATAGAGCGACACGAGTCGGTAGTGGCAATGGTTATACATACAGTGCTGGTTTGGACTGAGGCTGAGCTGCAGGAAGGGTATGCGGCGCGCACTCGACAACGGGATCGTGCCCGGCCTGGTGGCACGCAGGCTCACTCGCCGTTCTCCGCGTCATCGTGCTCCTCCTCCCCCTCCTCCTCGCCGTCCCCCTCACCCTCGCCCTCGCCCTCACCCTCCTCTTGCTCCTCCTCCTCCTCCTCCTCTTCTTCCTCCTCATCGACGGCCATGCCCTCCTCGGCCGCCTTCCCCCGCTTCTTGGGTGGCGGCTTGCGCGCCTTCGCGGCGGCTTGGAGCGCGCGGTAGGCTGGCGTCAGCTTTCATGCACATCATAGATGAGCGGGGACTCACACGCCAGCTCCTGCTCGAGAATGGGGATGAGCGCGTCCGATGGGCCAAAGTCCATGTCGGCGATGGCCTTGAGGACGTCGCCAGCGGTGATCTGCTTGCCGGAGCGGTCGATGGCCTGGTCGTGCGCGCTGGGGTCAGCGGTTCAAGGGAGGGGGTGGGGCAGGGCTATGATCTGCGAGATGGATCGCGCCCAAATGTCTCTAGGCGGACCGGACAGCAACGGGTGGACGGATTGGGCGTGCTCTCGCATCTCGAGCGGCTGAGACCGTGGCAGGATGGAGGCCGAAATTGAGGCAATACTCACGCAGCAGCTGCGGTTAGCTCTGCACCACGCGCGACCCACCAAGGTAGTTGATGAACAGCGTTGACCCACGCAGGAGCGCGTGCACCACGTCCTGCTGCATCTTGACGTTGTCGGGGATCTGGCGTGAGCTGTGCACAATATGGGATAGCACACGGGCGAGGTGGGGCGGATTTGGAGGGAGGGGAGTGGGGAGGGAGGGGAGTGGGGAGGGAGGGGAGTGGGGAGGGAGGGGAGTGGGGAGGGAGGGGAGTGGGGAGGGAGGGGGAGGGGGGAGGGTTGGAGATATGGAGACGGATGGGGGGCGACGCGACGCACCGATCCCTTTGCGAGCTTTGTCAACGTCGTCTTGGGGAGCTCGAGGTCGGCGATGCTGTGCGCGTACGCGGACTGCTGCGCCGTGCTGGGGTGAGGGGCCGGGGCCTTGGGTGCCGAGGTGCTGGTTCGTGGTTTCATTGTGTGAGGGAGAGGGAGAGGGAGATGGTGAAGTGGATGGAGTGGAGGTGAGCTTGTTTGGGTGTGAAATTGACGCGTCGCGTCAAGATGGCGCCGTCATGAACTGTGCAGCAACAGCCCCTCAAGCCCTCAAGCCACGCAGCATGCATCCAGCCCCTCTCTTTCTAACACGTCCAGTCTCTGTCTAGCTATCCAGCACTGTCTAGTACATCTGGTGCCTGCTCTGTCTCTCTTGCGGCACGGTGCCATGTCGAAGGTGCCGGCTCATCCGCGCCGTTCACCCCACACCCTCGCCCACGCGACGCCCAGTCGCCGCTCGCCCAACCTGTAATTGTCTATAGATGCATGTGCTACACGGCTATCCCGCAATGAGGAGGAAGAGAATGCTGTCGTTAGCTCGGTCAGAGTCTTGGAGCTTACACCACGACGTTGATGACTATGAGCGGCACTGCTGTCAGCTTGCTCGGCCATCTTCAGAGCTGCCAGAGACAGCGGGGCGGCATGCCCACCCGCCACTCACGTCGCATCAACGTCCGCACCGCCCCAATGAGATTCACGACCTTGGTCTTGAAGCTCACGCCGTCCGGGTTGCCGCCATACGCCGAGTCGTAGGTTGGGTCGGGGGCGTTGCCGAACCCGGCGTTGGCCGCTGGGTTGCCGCGTGTGGACCAGCCAACTATACCGGCAATGGCAGGGGAGGTTGGGAGGATAGATGATGGCGAAGAGCGATGAGGGCGGGAGTAGGGGGCGAGTGAAGCGGGAGGGAGAGGGGAGGAAGGTAGGGGAGCGGGTCAGCTAGCGGCAAACGGAGATGCGGCGGACGTACTGCGTGCGAGGAAGCGCTCCTCGTTGAGGATCGCGACAGCGTTGACGATCAGCAGCGCCGCGAGGAGAATGTTGCCGAAGCCGAAGAGCATGGCGGGTGGGAGGGGATGGGTCGAGAGGCGGAGAGGTCGAGAGGCGGAGAGGTCGAGAGGCGGAGAGGGGGAGAGACAGGGCTGAGACGTGCAGGAACGGGTGTGCGAGGTGGGCGAGCGAGCGGTCTGGCGGCTAGAGGGTCGCTCGACCCGATGTGAGGCGAGTTGAGAAGAGGATTGAGAGAAAGCTGAAGACGATGGGAGGAGCGGAGGATCGCGAAGACGATGACGATCGACAATGTTGGATTCGCAACGTGGCGTGGTGGAGGTGGAGGTCTACCATCTGACACCTCACTCAACGCAGATGCATCGCTGGCGCTCAGCCCGAAGCGGCTCTCTATACTCAGCTGTGCGCGGGACCAGCTCAGTGAGAGCGATGCATAGTGGTAGATGCTTGGGAGGGGGGAGAACTCGTCGGAGCAGGAGTCACGTCTGGCTGCAAGGTGGTCGTGTGCAAGTCGGGCGCGTCTTGCTCTTCAATGCGGGGTGCCCGCCATCGTCGAGCCTCTCTTCCATGCCGTACGCCACTGTTTCTTGTGATCAGAGGTCCTTCAAGCCCCCGGAAAGAGAATCCGTCGGCGTCTGGTGAACGTAAAGGTGGGTGACAGTGCACGGACGCGGCGAGACACGCAGACACGAGGCAGGCCGACAAACCGTCTCGGAGTTGGTTCTCAACCATCATTCCAGTCCTTGCTCGAAGTTTGGAGAGTGGCGCCTGTGATGTGCCCGGCACATCCCGACATGCATCATCTCTCTCCCATTAACCAGTTGATGCAGTTCAGCCGCGGCCGCGACCATGCTCCTCTCGACGACGCTGAGCATGCTGAGCCGTCTGAGCCCAGCGAACATGATGGATTAGGACAAAAAGGTCCCGTTAATGGAGGGGGGTTAAATGAGATGACGAGAATATGCTAGTAGGTACTGGAACATGGTCGGTCTCTGGCGGTGACGTAGAAGGATCCTCCGCCTGCTGTGGTGTTCAAGCCACCAATCGATCCCAGTTCCGCGCTGCATCCACTCACAATCTCCAGACACTCGGTCTCATCCTCTTGCTCTCTCTCTTCTTCAATCTCATCCACTCCCCCCATCCTCCCCCCATCCTCCCCCCCTCTCTCTCACTCTCACCCTCTCACTCACACTACACTACGCCATGGTGAACAACACGGAATATTACAAGGTACGCTGGCCCACCACAGCTCCACCATCACACGACACTGACCCCAGACCCTTGGTCTCAGCAAGGACGCGTCCGAGGCCGACATCAAGAAGGCGTACCGCAAGGAGTCGCTCAAGTGGCACCCAGACAAGAACCCCGGCGACAAGCGCGCGACCGCCGAAGAGAAGTTCAAGAAGGTGAGCTCTACAACGCTCGACGCCAGCTAACCCCAGGTCGGCGAGGCGTACGAGGTCTTGTCCGACCCCGAGAAGCGCAAGATCTATGACCAGTTCGGCGAGGAGGGCCTCAAGGGCGGCGGCATGCCAGGTGGCGGCGGTGGCCCGGGCTTCTCTTCGTTCGGCGCTGGCGGCGGTGGCCCCGGCTTCTCGTTCCACGCTACCGACCCCAACGACATCTTCAAGTGAGTTATCTTTATCTGGCAGAGCTAACTGCAGCGCATTCTTCTCGCAGATGGGCGGTGGCGGCGGCGGCGACGAGTACGCATCTTTCGGCGGCGGTGGCTTCCCCGGCGGTGGTGGCTCGCGTCGTCGCGCCGGCCGCGGCGGCATGGGCGGCATGGGTGGCATGGGCGGCATGGGCGGCATGGGCGGTATGCCGGGCATGGGCGGTATGGGTGGTGGCATGGGCGGCATGCCGGGTGGGTACGGCGCCGAGCCCGAGCCGCCAACACCCGTCTCCGAGATTGAGCGGCCACTCCCCCTCAGCCTCGAGGAGCTCTACAAGGGCGGCACGAAGCGCCTCAAGATTACGCGCCACATGCGCAACGGCCGGAGCGAGGAGAAGATCCTCGAGGTGGCCTACAAGCCCGGATGGAAGGCCGGCACCAAGGTGACGTTCGCGGGCGCGGGCAACGAGGACGAGTACGGGCGCGGCCAGAACATCAAGTTTGTCATCCAGGAGAAGGACCACCCGCGGTTCAAGCGCGAGGGCGACGACCTCCTCGTCCAGGTCAACCTTACGCTGTCGCAGGCGCTGCTGGGCCCCGAGGGCGGCGGCCCGATCACCAAGCAGATCGACCAGCTCGACGGGCGCCGGATAGACGTGTCCATCCCGGCCGGGCACATTGTCCAGCCAGGCGAGGAGACGGTTGTCAAGGGCGAGGGCATGCCCATCTCCAAGGCCAGCAGCATCAAGAAGGTCGGCGACCTCCGTGTGCGCTGGAACGTCGTGTTCCCCAAGTCGCTCAGCGCCACCGAGAAGGACGCCCTCCGCAAGGCCCTCGGGTAAGCGCTACGACTGCGCATAGAGCCGCCTCGCAATCTAGGCAGGCGAGACGAAGGCACCCTAGACGCCTGTTTCTGTCCGGCTGCATGCCGCCATATTTGTACTACGAATAGGATAGGATATGAACTTGTAGAGATTGAATCTGGGTGCATCAGGTGTTTGCTGCTGTGCTGCTCGTTGGCTGACCCCGACTACTGCATGCTGCGAAGGCGGAATGTTGATGATCTCCGCTGTCACTGCGCTTCTCATGCATGCCCGGCTTCCACCTGGGTAGTTGGGCCGCGGGAAGCGAGGAGTAGCTGAAACGAGTCATCTTGTTGCTTCTCGAGAACTCGAGAATCAGAGGGCGACGAGGGCCCTCATGTAGGCGTGTGGGAGGCAAGAGGCGGAGGATAGAGACGAGAATGCAGCGGTTCAGCCAATGTGCCGGCATCCGATTTGCCCCCGTTAGACGTCACTCGCCGCCCGATCTCGGCCCGCTCAGCGCTCTCCTTGATCCTCGGTCCTTCAGTGTCCTCGATCTCTCCATCAACAACAACACCCCCCGCCATGTCCCCCGCAGTCCACGCGCCGCCGGGGCAGACCTATGCCTCGGACTCGCCATCACAGCAGGCGGCTGAGATGAGCGTCGTCCTGTGCACGGCCGGCTGTGAGTGCTTCCCTCCACCTCCGCTCCTGTTCGGTAGATAGCGCCTGCCCTACTGCTGAGCAACTGCGAGCACACGAGCCCTCATCCACGGCTTACCCTCTACTCTTGCTGACAGCAGACGACCACACGATTCGCTTCTGGGAGGCGTGGAGCGGCATCTGCTACCGCCAGATCCCTCTACAGCCGCAATGGGTGAGCTGGGGACTTTCTACTAGCTGACAGGCAGAAGCAGGTGAACCGCCTCGCGATCAGCCCGGACAAGATGTATCTCGCCGCAGCGGGCAACGCTGTCGGCAACACTGCCGTGCGGTGAGCTCTAACGTCTGTGCTAGCTGACATCAGGATATGGGACATCCCCTCGCTGTCGAACACGCCGGTGATGACGCTGGACGGGCACACGGCCAACGTGACGGCACTGCAGTACTCTGCGCAGGGCAAGTGGATCGTGACGGGCTCCGAGGACGGGACGGTCAAGGTGTGGGACACAAGGTGGGTCTCAAAGTTGCCCCGCTGACATCAGAACGGGGCAGGTGCAGCGCACATACAAGCACGAGGGGACGATGGTCAACGACGTGGTGATCCACCCGAACCAGGGCGAGCTGATCAGCTGCGACCAAGTGGGTAGCGTTAAGATCTGGGACCTCGGCGAGAACACGTGCACGCACGAGCTCGTGCCGGCCGAGGACGTGCCCATCCGGTCGGTGAGCATCGCGAGCGACGGCGGCACCTTAGTGGCCGGCAACAACCACGGCACCGTGTTTGTGTGGCGCATCCAGAGCGGGAGCGAGACGCCCTCCCTCGTTCCCGTTACCTCCTTCCTCGCCCACTCCAAGTACATCACCCGCTGCCTTCTGAGCCCCGACACGCGCTTCTTAGCCACATGCTCGGCCGACACGACCGTCAAGCTCTGGAGCACCAAGGACTACGAGTACACGCTCGACCGCACGCTCGAGGGACACCAGCGCTGGGTGTGGGACGCCGCGTTCTCCGCCGACTCGGCGTACCTCGTTACCGCGTCGAGCGACCACGCCGCGCGTCTGTGGGACCTCGCGACCGGCGAGACGGTGCGGCAGTACGAGGGACACCACCGAGCAGCGACGTGAGTTAAAGGCATGAACGTGCTAACACAACAGGTCTGTGGCGCTCAACGACATCAATCTCACGTAGGAGGGGGTCGGACGAGGTGTTCTGCGGTTGTAGGAGTGGACGATGCCTATTTGTGACTGTCAGGTACGTCATTGCGCCCCAGCTCACTTGACCACTGCCAGACTGTCCGACGCGGACTCGGAAGGGAACTCACATACAACCGGGAAGCGATACAATTGACTACAGCTACACTACACACGGCGCGTGCGGGCCTTGGGCGGCTTCGAGCACACGTGCAGATGACTCGGCACGAACACCCAGTTGCGGCCGCAATGGATACAGACGTTCTCCGAGTAACTCTTCCTCCACCTGGTCTGGCAGAGCACCGGCGGTTCTGCCGTCAGCGGGGTCGGAGCTCGGCTCACGCTGCTGGATCTGCTCCTGGGCGACTTGGGCCGACTGCGAGATCTCGGCCTCCTCCGTCTCGGGTTTCTCCGCACCCCCAGCCTTCGCAGCTGGTGCTGAGACGACCTTGGTGCGCTGGGAGCGCATGTCCTCAGCGGGGTGGGAGCGCTTGCGATCCGCACGCGCACCATCGAGAGGGGCGAGCACGGCGGGCGCGGGCTTGGCGACGGCTCCAGCGACTTCGAGGCCCTCGATTCGAGTGGGCTCGGTGGCCGTGAGTGCCGTCGCGAACGGATTGGTGGCGGTCTTGGGATTGACCTCGGCCTTGGTGACGGCCGTAGCGCCGGCCGTGTGGGGCTCGCTGGCCGCGTCGCGCTTGAGCTGCGCGACTCTCTTGTGCGGCGGGGACTCGATCTTGCGCGGGAACACGGCCGCCTTGCGCGCACCAAAGAGCGCCCACACCTCCTCGAACGGGATTGGGGCGGCCGGAATGGGCGGGAGGGCTGGGGTCAGCCCGGCCGGGCGTGACTCACGCTTGGTTATGCGCTTGGGCGGGGGCGCGGTATACGGGAGGATCTGGGCCATGGTGGCAGAGGTGAGGGCGGTAATCGTGGTGGTAGGGGACAGGATGACTGACGGTGGTGGGAGGTGGATGTGGACGATGTGGCGAGGAAGCTGGAGACGGCGGCTTAAGACGGCTTCGCATCGAGTCGGACGTGGATGTGAACAATGGGGTCATGGGAAGCCGAGATCGGCGAGACGCGCCGCGTCGCAGCGTGCCCGAGCCCCTCAGCTGAGCGCGTGAGGCCGTGCGCGGGTGGCGCGTGTGCCTTCCTTCCCATTTAGGACGGCTTCTCCAACTCCCACCCCAAGTTCCACCCCCCTCCCCATTGACGCCACCTATCCACCTCCACTCACCATCAACCCCTCCCGCCGCACCCCTCATCAGCACAATGCACCTCGCCCCATCAGCACAGCCCGCCACCAGTCATCACCCGGCTCCCACATAATGCATCCCCGCTAATCCCCACCCCCCACTCATTCCGCATCTATCCACCATGCCGACGTTCGGGATCGACCAGGGCGACGTCGAGTGGGACGCGCCAGTGCACGCGTGGGCGCCGCCAAACTACTGTGCGGATGGGCCCGTGCCTCGGAGTGAGTGTCTTGTCTCACGCCACCGCCACGGCGTCATTCATGGGTGGCGAGTCGAGTCGACCGGCGACAAGGCTGGCGAGGCTGGCGCGCGCGACAAGGCGCCTACGGCGCAGTCATGTCGTGCACGTCCTCACATTCTCTGCCTCCCTCCCAGTTCCCTACATCCCTACATCCATCCATTCCCTCCACTCACCATTCCATCCGCCACAATGCCCTGCACGCCTCCGTGCTACTTCCCCTGCTGCCGCGACTCGCCCTCCCCAGCACCCTACGTCTTCTCCTTCGAGATCCCGTTCCCCTCCTCGACCCCCTCGGCCCCCACCCCCTCCGCCTGCCGCCTCCACCGCCACCTCCCCGCGCTCATCCCAGACGGCTGCCGCACCCCCACCTCGCGCACCCCCTCCCCCTCCCCCGTGGACTGCATCTACTGCCGCTCCCCCGTCGGCCACCAGCGCAGCATCTACCCCCCTCGCACCCGCCACCTCTGCAACTTCTTCGACGAGTACTGGGCCGCCCCGAACAAGGCGGCGTGCGACCGCATCCTCGAGCGCGACCACATCCGGCGCAACCACGGCTGCCGTGAACGCCCGCTCAAGCCCGAGCCCAAGGCCGCCCCCGATCCCGAGACGATTGAGGATCACCCGTACCCGCCCTGGCGTCCTGGTGAGCTCGAGGAGATCCGCCGCCGCCGGGCGCAGCGCGAGGCCGTCGCCGCCGCCAGGGAGCGGAACCGGCCCAGAAACGCCTTCGCCCGCCCCGCCCAGCCCTACAAGGCCGAGCCGTACCGTCCTTGGAGGGAGAATAGGCGCAGAAAGGAGAAGCAGAGGGAGATTCGGATGTCGAGCAAGTCCTGGGCAGGCGTGTTGTATGGGTAGGGATGTTGTAGACCACATGTTGTTGCACACTGTTCACCCTGCTGCTCGCACCGAGGATCGCCGGCGGCACAGTCCCCGCGTTACCCGATGGCGACTCGCACCTCGCCCTCGCCACCTCGCGCTTCTCACTACGTCTCCCTCAGCATCTCAACGCCGTCTCTCAACCCCAGTCTCCACCGCTATGACCTTCCACCCAAACGCGCAGTACACCTTGCACCAGCTCCCCACCTGCCGCCCGCCCTACTGGTGCTTCGGCAGCCCCGACTTGACAAACTTTGCCGGTGGGCCACCCTCCGACAGAGCTAATCCAGAACCCTGTCAGTGGGTGCCGCTCGACATGGAGACGTGGGCGTGCAAGTAGTGCCGTCACATCCACACCCCTGAGGCGCTGTACTCAATGCCGCGAGAGTTGGCGGCCGCCGTGCCGATGCGCTGGACGCCGCCGGCTCCGCGCCCCGAGAGCCGGATGCGGCGGTGGAGCGCGGTTGTGCGCGAGCGGATTCGGCAGGAGCGCGGTGTGTAGTTGCAGGTACCAGGTTCCCGGAGCATGCAAGGGGGTTTAGCGGTTGGACGCGAGCTTGAATATGACTGGTGGTGCAGCCCGTGTTTCAGCAGGGCGCCGCGACACAGCTTAGGCCGCTAAACGTTTAGCGGCGCATAAATATTCGCCGCCACGGTCCATCTGTGGTCCGCCCCTCCACCCAACAACTTCCACCCCACCACTTCGCCGTGCGGGCCATCACAAGCCCTCCCTCTGAGCCCGTTGGACGACGTACTGCCGAGCTAGGCACCTTGGGGCAGCGCAACGTTCCGTGTCGCCTGCCCACAACCAGTGGCAAGACCATGTCCGTCCCAACCGTGGTGGGTTTCGACGCTCAAATGTTCCCGCACCTGATTGACTCAATCTTCTCGTACGCCGACGGGCACAACCTCCTCACCTTGCGCACCGCCTCCCGCGAGTGGTGTGAGCGAGCCAACACCCTCCTCTTTCACCACCTCCTCTTCCGCGACAAGACTGTCTACGCCGTCGACGTGGATGGCCAACTCACCCCGCACCCCGCCTTCGAGGCCTCGCTCTGCAGCAAGTTCAAGTGGTGCCTCCGCAACTCGTCCCCCGAGCCCAGCCGCTGGGACGAGGCGATGGCTGGCGTGCATGTGATCGATTGCGCGGACGGCTACGCTTACCATCCGCCAGAGGGGTTCTTGCAGGTCCCAGTCGCCTTTGCCCGTTTTTTGAAGAACCAAAGGGTTCCCCCAGACGAAACGCAGAGGATGGCAGCAGAGACCGCTGTGGTCTTTGCAAACCCCTCACGCGATATCCTTCGGGCCAGCCAGGAGCTGTGGACCCCCGCCAGCTACGTCCACGCCGCGGCGACCCGCAAGCTCGTCGTCAACCTCACACCCTCCGGGAACTGGCTATCTCCAATCCACTGGTGGTGGGACGGGAAGGGCAACGTCAAAGAGGTGGTGCTCAACCTCGTGACGCCTTCATCTAGCGCGGCAGATGCGGCTGTGACGGGCCAGACGACGCTCCTGGACGCTCTGAATGCCGCCGTCGTTATATCCGTGCCGCACACGTTTGTGAACACAGATGCCTTGGGGCACGATGCGCTGCTCAGTTTTCTCGAAAAGCGCTGTTTGGACGTCTTGTACCCCCGGACGTATGCTGTGCTCCAGCAGAGCAAGTTTCTGCAGGAGGGAGTCGCGGTTTTCGTTGAGGAGAGTCGCGCGTACCGGGGACTTTCGGGGCATGCAGGCAAAGACATCAGGTTCCTCACCTCCGCGGAATACGAGGCTGAGGTCGGCACCGAGAGGTTCCGCATCGAGACGATGGAGGAGCCCTGGCGTGTGTGATTATTTGATGTGGGACGGCCTCGTCCTGGACGGTACCCTCCCAGACCACGGTTGCCATGGCGTGTATAGAGTCTAGTGCTATTGGGCAGCATTGTGTAGGCTCAGTGTGCAGCAGCCAGTGTTGGATGTGACGATGTTGAAGTTGTATCAGCGGTGATAGAGCCAATGGAGCTGGCAGTATCCAAGGGCACAAGAGCTGGAAGCGACAAGCCATGGGCACAGACAGTTGACCTGCCACTGTTCAGCCCCTGTATCGTGAAATGGATGAGGTCTTGTGTTCGTGCAGGAGGTTGAGGAGGACGCCACCGCCTTGAAGTACTTGGCATAATATGTATCGCCCTTTGGCACCAGCTACGTGCGAGTGCGTGCCGAGTTGCAAGTGATGAGGCGAGACGCAGCATCATGATGTAGGGGACTGGGGGAGTGGGGCGAGGGTATCGACAGAGGCGACGCACGGACACGAGTCCAGTCACCTCTCGTTTGCCACCCACCTTCCCTCACCAATCATCCAACACTTGACATTACTCTCTTCACCTCATCCTCACTCCCTCCCACTTCAACTGTCCACCATGCTACCTGGCATCGACTCCGAGGCAGGCACTCCCCACCTCAACACGCTCGCCACTAGCAGTCCGCCCCCACCGCCCGTCTCGTCACCCAACTCGCCGTCTGTCGGCACCGGCAACTCCCATTCCCTCGCCGCACCCTCCCTCATCCCACCTTTCCCCAACCCACCTTCCTCCGCCCTCGCCCTCACTGTCCCTCTCCCAGCCACCGTGCGCGGCAACCTCGCGATCGACGCCCAGATGTACCCCCATCTGATCGACACGATCTTCGGGCATGCGGACGCGCGCGCTCTCCTCTACCTGCGCACGGCGAGTCGTGCCTGGCGCACGCGCGCCAACACTGCCCTTACCGTCCACCTCGCGTTCCGCGACGACAAGGCCTACGCCGTCGGCCCGCAGGGCGATGTCGTGCCTCACCCCGCGTTCGAGCGGTCCCTCCTCACCAAGCACAGGGCCAAGCCCCGCAAGTATCGCCTCGGCACGCCGCGCGACTGGACGAAGGCGATGGTCAACATCCACACCGTCGACTGGATCGACGAGCCCGAGGGCTTCTTCTTACCCAGCGGTTTCCGCAAGAAGCCCATTCCCATTCTCCGTCTTTGGGAGGACCAAGCCGAGCGTCCCGACTACCACACGATCGCTCCTGCCGCCCACACCGTGGTCGTCTTCCCACCGCAGCCAGCCCCTGGCACCGACATGGCCGTCACCCCCGTTCTCTACACCCCTTTCTTCGAGGTCGCTCCCGACACCAGCAAGGTCGTACTCAATGTCTCTACCGCCTCTTCCAGTCACGATTGGTGCTGCTCCCCAGTGTTCTCGACAATCGAATGGTACGAGGCCGTGGCATCTGGGTCGCTGCAGGAGATCGTCATCATTATGACTGTCCCGTCCCACTCTGGGATTGGCGGCTCAAGTACCCGTGACCCCTTCCACGCATCTACGCTCGGCCACCTCCTGCTCGACGGAATAGTGGGGGCTAGACGGACCAACGTCGTCAAGTTCACTTGGGTCAACTCCGATGCGCTCCCCGCTCGGCTCCTCCGCGCAATCGATGTCGAGTGGTGTGAGGACGTTCAACCCAAAGCGTACGCCGCATTCAAGACAGCAGCTTCGTTCCAGGAGTGCGCCGAGGCCTACCTCCAAGAGGAGTTCGAGCTGGGGTTGGACGGTCACTCCGAGGGCGACGGCGACTTTAAAGATGAGTGGAACAAGGACGGTCGCTTCCAGTTCCTCACGTCTGTCGAGTATGAGGCCAAGGTGGGCACGGCGACGTATCGTCTGGAGACGCTGGAGCGGCCGTGGGAGCTCTGAGTTCACCGGCTGGTAGATCTGTAGATCTGTACAAGGGGAGACTGCCTGGCTGCTACTGCACGTTCCAAGCTCATGTATGTAGAGTAGAGTCAAGTATGTATGTATAACAGTAGAATCATGTGAGAGAATTGTGGGACTGGGCTAACAACTACCTCTAACCCCTCTTGATCAACGTATTTGCCTCATCACCACTTCTCCCATCTTCCGCTCTTCACACTGCTTCCACCTCCACTGCCACTTATACCCAGAGGTCCTCGTCCGCTCGAGCAGGCTATTCATTAACAGTACCACCCCGGACGACGTTAAGATGGCTCACGACCTCGAGGACATCATTTGGGTCGACGACCTTGGCCACCGTTCCCTCCATGGGCGTGGTGCGACCACCCTGTCAAGCACATTCATAACTCGCTATTGAATGTGTGGTCAAGCAACAAGCGCGACTCTTGTGGGGATTGGCTCCATGTGCAAGGCGAGTCTGCCCTCGTCCCTTTGCTCTAACCACTCCTTCTTGCTTGGCACCCTCTCCGCCTCAGCTCCGGCCGGCTCCTCTGTACCCTCCTCTCGTAGTACACCCTCTGCAAGTGTCCTCTCTTCCTTCTCCTTCACGATCTCCCTCATCACCTCCTCCCACAACCCTTCCTTAACACCGTACCTCTTCGTGAGAGCACTTTTCGCGCCGTCGCTCTTCTCAATCCACTCGGGTGTGTGCCCCTGTACGACCTCAACCTCGTCCAGGCCCAGCTCCTCCCTCTCTCCATTCAACCACTCTACCGTCTCACGGACGTAGCGTCGCTCCCCCTCCCGGCCCATGAGATGGGACCACTTGCCCTCCCCCTTCTCCCGCACCCACTGATCGTACACTGCCCTCCGCCCAGTCTCATCGGGTAGGCGAGCGGTGCCAGAGAACACGCGCGCCACCGAGATGGACTGGTACTCGAAGAAGTTGAAGGCGGACGTGTTCACCGACAGTCCGAGGAACGCGAGCGTCGGGTCGGGGACGTAGAACACGTCGCGGAAGAGGTTGAGCACGCCCCCACCGTCGGTGATCAGGAGGCGTAGCTTCTCCTCCTCGCTCAGGAGAGTGGGGGAAGGGTCGCGGTGGAGGTGCGGGAGGAATGGGAGCGAGTACTGGTACCCCGTGGCGAAGAGGACGAGGGACACGCCCGAGATCACGCGCCCGTCGACGAGCTCGACGCCGGCCTCCTCCATCGTCCCACCTGGCTGAAGGAATCGGCGGATCGGCGGCACCTCCTCCGCATTCTCGGGCAAAAGGCGGCGCTGAAATAGCCGCTGGGCGCAGTACGAGTCTGGCCCGTGCAGGGGCTTGCCGACCATGTAGATCTTCCCCGTGTGCGGGGCGAGGTCGCGGGCAATGTCGATCCCCGACGTTCCGATGCCGACGATGAGGATGTTCTGCGTCAACTCGTAGCCAGGGGTTCAGCTCACTTTGCCCTTGTACGGCTCTGGACGGCGGTATCCGTTGGTGTGGAGGACGGCGTGAGGCCACGCGGCAGCCCAATCCGCGGCGCCGGGCAGCGCTGGGATAAACGGCGCAGTATAATGCCCCGTCGCGACGACGAGTGCGTCAAAGTTCTGCTCTCAGCAGCGTTCACAACCCCATCTCACCTGGCTCCAAAATGTCTCCTGTGCTCCCTCTGGGCTCGGCACCACCTCGCGTAAGGTAAGGCGCCACCCATCTGCCTCCTTCTCGGCCAGCTCGACGCGAGTGTTGAACCGCGTCACCTTCTCGAGGCCAAAGTGGGCCACGTACGCCCGGATATACCCTGCGAGCTCATGGTGGGGCACATTCTCGGATGTGCCAGGTGGATAAGGGAAGTCTTTGAACTGGGGTGAGCGAGGTTGAGGGGTCGGAGGACTGCGGGGCTCACCGTCATGGTCGAGGTGGGAACATTGTTCGTGAGGCTCCAATACACGGGGTTGGGGGGAGCAAAGCGGCGCCACTCGGAATCTGGGAGACCTCGCACGCCAGGCGGCTGGAGAGTTGGCTCGAACGCCCCGCGGCTTGGTGGAGGTGTCGGGACGGACACGGGGGTGGACTCGGGCGACCAGTTCCAGATCCCACCGGCCTGCGACTGGCGCTCAAAGACTGTGACCTCGAGGCCAGCGTCGCGAAAGTGTCGTGCAGCTGGCGCACCGGAGGCCCCAAGGCCGATGACGGCGACCGTGCGAATGGGGCTGGCGAAGGTGTGGAAGTCGGGAGTCATCGCGGATGGGGAGGTGTTGAGAAGTTCCAGCGGCCGGAAACCGTACTCGAAAGCATAGATCACCCGCTCAAACGACCTTCGTGGGCAGCAGTGCATGTGCTGACTCACTACGCGTCAGCATTTGGGGAGCTGCGAAGTCGTGTGTGAAAAGACGGGCGTTGACACGAGATAACCGCCGAAGCACGCGAATCGGCGAACAAAGATAAGACCTCGGCATGCTCGGCAATCAAAGCACACCATCCGAGCTAAGAGCACGCAGCGATCGCGCGGTTCAGACTCGCTGCCCATGCCGCCATGCGTGCTGTTCACAGCCCGCCGCACAACGCATCCGCCCCGGACGAGGCCGTCCATTTGTGCTCTAACCGCCGCTGACTACCCGTGACTGGCTATTCATGGCCGACGATTGCGTGCACAGAGAGAGCGGATGCGGCAGGCACGCGATTTGTTCTCAGCACTACGCTACAAGCTTCTTGTCTACGCTGCTGCCTGGGCTCTCTAGAGCCTCTACAGTGTCCACCTCGCTGTCCGACGACGTCACCGACTCGGCCTGTGCGTTGCGCCTGTCCCGCTGGAGCAGCGCGAGGACGATGGTGGTGAGGGTCACTATTATATCAGCCCCTCCTCTGGGCACACTCACTCAGGAGGCACTGGTAGATGATGACGGCTGTCCACCCCTTGCGTGCGGCCGGGAAGTCGGTCGTCTTCCAGTAGAACAGGGGCCCGACGGCTTGGACCACGTACGCGAAGTCGTTGCCCATCGCGACCAGGAGGGCGCGCTTCTCGGTATCGTGGGCATTGATCTCGTTGATCCACGAGAGGATGAGAGGTCCAGCACCCTGCCCAATCTGGCAGAGCCAGTAGAGCGCAAAGTGGCCCTTGATGTTCTTGTAGAGTGGTATCGTGCGTAGACTGATACTGATCGGCAGCCCGATGAGAGAGCCGATGTAAATGAACGGCCAGCGGCGACCGCGGAACGGCCCGTCCGAGAGCCACGCGAACGTGAGGGACATCACGACGAAGAACGCGGTGGCAGGCAGGGGCACTGCGATGAGCGTGGTACGTGGGTGACTCACAGTTGTTGATTTGCGCCACGGAGTAATGGCGCTCTGGCACGGGGGGGGTAGGGCTTCTTGTTGAAGCTCTTGAGGTAGTAGCCCATCGGCTGCTGGACACAGCCGTTGTTCCAGAACACGTAGAGGAAGGCTAATGTCAGCTCCCTCCATCAGCAACGTACGAAGGACATAAATGTGCCAGGTCGAGAAGAGGCGGCGGACCTTGGCCCAGGTCCACGGCGTGCGGCCCTTGCGGCCAATATGGTTGAGGCGCGCCTTCGCGAACTCGTTCTGATCGTGGCTGAGCCACCACTCCTTGCTGTCCTGGAGCGGGAGTCCTGGGAGGAAGAAGTATCCGAACAGCGCGATGGGGATGGTGATAATCGCGTCGATGATGAACAGCCACCGCCAGCCAGGGAGGCCAAACCGCCCCGAGAGGTTGGTGTACGCCGCGGCCTGGAGGAAGCCGGAGAACATCTGCCCGATCGACCCGGACAGCCAGAAAATCATGGCACGCTTTCCGATCTCGCGCGGCGTGTACCACCCGCCCAGGAGATAGTGGATGCCCGGGTAGAACCCCGACTCGAATAGCCCGACGAGGAAGCGCAGCGCGTACAACTGCCTGTACGAGTTGACGCGGTACGTCCCGAGGGTGCAGATGCCCCATGCGAGCTCGAGGGACGGGATGACCCACCGCGGCGAGACGCGCGTGAGGAGCAGGTTGGAGGGGATCTGGCCGATCACGTAGCCGACCGTCCAGATCGAGGTGGAGGTCACGAGCTCGTTGCCCCACATCCCCAGGTCTTCCTGCATGCCCGAGAGGAAGGCGTTGTTCACGTTCGTCTGGTCGAGGTTCTTGATGAAGTAGCCCAGGGAGGCGAAGGTCAGGAGGAAGCCGTCGACCTTGAGCATGAGACGGCGCTCGTCGGGCGGGAGGTCGAACGTGTCCCAGATCTTGCCGCGCCATGTCGCCTTGACCTTGTCGTGGATGTCGAGGGGCTTGGTGGGCTCCTCGGGGTCGGCGCTGAGGTAGGCATCTGGCTTCGACATGATGGAAGCTGGGATGGCCCGTCTGACCGTCGAGGTTTACATCCATATTAATGAAGACTGCCAGCCATAATCTGGCAGAGCCCGAAAACTGCGGTCAAGGTCAATGCATCACTATCAGTGTCCAGCATGACACGGCGCTGATGTGTTTCTGAAGTTGGAGCGGGCCACTAGTGCCCTAAGAGCTCAACATGGTGTGCTAGCGATTTGTCCACTACTGAACTTGGCCTGCGCTACGAGCAACTGCGGAGTTCCAACCATGTCTCAGTACTTTGCAAACTAAAGTTAGCGCGCCGAGCTCACAATGACGTGTCTGCGCCCAAGCGGCCAAGCAGCTGGATATAAAATCGGGCCACCGGGCCGGCTATGCACAAGGCGACATGACGGCTGTGCATTGTGCCATGCATGGACTGCAGAAGTGGGACACTGGGTGGTGCCTAGAAGTGGCTGGCATGTGGTAAGTGTAAATTGGCCGAGATTCTTATCTCTGTTCAGGATCACGCCATTCGCCACCCCCATGACATCAAAGCATGCCGCAGATCATGTGCTCGGCACATCGGCATGCTACGAGATGTGAGTCATGTAGCGCCATGGGAACTGACAAAGCAGATGGTGTGATACAGCCCAGAGCGCGTGGGAGGTGGCGTCTCCGAAGCTTTCGGCATTCTGCAACGGGGGGAGCCCGAGGATGGTGGGGAGTACATATACCTGAGACACGAACGCGTCGCTTACCAAGTTAAAACACCACCATGGCACCCATTGCTACCGACGCAGCCCCTGCTGGCACTCCCGCCCCCGCCTCCGACATCGCCGAGCTCAAGGCGAAGCTGCAGGCCGCCAACCTCGGCGACGGGCTCGTGCTGCCTCCCGACAACACCCTCCGCCGCTACCAGAAGGCCGGCATCGACCTGTCGCAGGGATACCCCTACTTCCCACCGAAACCCGAGTTTGTGCAGGATGTCTCCAAGGTCCGCGAGGACGCGCGCGACGGCAAGCCCTACCTGGATCCGGCGACGCGCGCCGACCCCGAGAAGAAGGCCCTCCTCAGCGCCGCCAAGGAGGTCAAGAACCTGACGACCCACATCGGCACCGAAATCGTCGGCCTGCAGCTCGCCTCTCTGACCGACATACAGAAGGATGAGCTCGCCCTCCTTGTGGCGGAGCGGCACATCGTCTTCTTCCGCGACCAGGAGATCTCGCCGCAGGCGCAGAAGGAGCTCGGGCTCTACCTTGGCGACGGGGCGATCGAGACGCACGTCCAGGCTCCGCAGGTGCCGGGCGTCGGTGGCGGTCTCACCCTCATCTGGGAAGACGGGCGGCGTGACGCCATCGGTAAGGGCCGCTCCTGGCGCGTGCCGTATGGCGGCGGCCAGTTCGGCTGGCACACCGACCTCGTGCACGAGGCCTACCCGCCCGGCTACACCCATCTGCACCAGGACACGGTGCCCGAGGTTGGCGGAGACACGCTCTGGGCGTCGGGATTTGCGGCATACGACAAGCTCTCCCCGTCGTTCAAAAAGGTCATCGACGGCCTGAACGGCATCTACCGCTCCGCGCACAAGTACAAGTCGGCCGAGAACCCAGAGGCCGATGCCCAACCCGTCCTCCGCACCCACCCGCTCGTCCGCACCCACCCCGTCACGGGGTGGAAGAGCCTGTGGGTGAACCGTGCCATGACTGTCGGCATCGAGGGCTTCGACCAGCCCGAGGCGGATCTTCTCCTCAACTACCTCCACGACATTTATGAGCGCTCCACCGACATCCAGCTCCGGTGGCACTGGACGCCCGGCACCTCCGCGATCTGGGATAACCGCTCCACCATCCACACCGTTTCGTACGACTACGATGGTGAGCGCCACGGCACCCGTGTCTCGAGCCTCGCGGAGAAGCCGTACTTTGACCCGCAGAGCAAGTCAAAGGGCGAGGCGCTCAATCAGAGCAAGTGGCTCCAGTCGCCGTACATCAACCGCTACTAAGTGAGACAAAGTACAGACGCAACAGCATGCGCAAGTAAGAAGAATGAAGGGTTGTATTATAGAAGAGGAAATGATGCATCTTCCGACGTCACTTAACAGTGCCAACGCAACACACCCACTCACCTCCTCAGATCACATTCACATCTCGCAGCAGCCCTAGCATACCATAATAGCAAGTCTCACCAGATACCAGGTTGCACGACTGTAGTGACAGTTGACCATGTAGCCATGTGCGGAAGGGTGGACGCTGTGTGCGCGCGTGCGCGTGCGCACAGACATCGGCCTCCACACTTCGGCCTCCACGCTGTCGCCACCTAACTTTCCAGCCACCTTTCTTCGCACTCTCGACACTTTTGTCCTCTCTTCAGCTTTCATCTACTCCATCTTCTCTGCCATCCCTCATGACCAGCCAGCCAGCACCTCCTGTGCACTTCCCTACCCCGCCTCTTCTCGACCGGCACGCGTATCCCCACTTGGTGGACGCCATCTTCAAGTACGCCAACAATCAATCTCTCCTCAAGCTACGCACAGCCTGCAAAGCCTGGCGTGACCGCGCCGACCACACTCTGGCTGAACACCTCGCTATCTACACCTACGGCGACATCTGCTCGGTAGGAGGTGGAGATCTCGTACGGCACCCAGCCTCGCGTCCTCAACACTACCGGCGGCAGCGCATCCAGGAGGAGGGAGAGGAGGCATGGGAGTGGGAGGAGGGGTGGGAGCGCGACTGGTCCCGCTTCGCCGCTTCCAACGTGGCCGTCGACTGGGTGGGAGGGAAGAGTGCCTATCCCAAGGCTTATCTCGCCGCCGGACTGCGACCTCGCTACCTGCGTCTGTGGGAGACCTATATCGAGGAGCCGTCTTCCAATGAGACAATCCCGATCCCCATGGACACAGTAGTGGTATTCGCATGGCCGCTAACTGATGACGTGGGCACAGACCCTGCCCTGGTCAACATCGCCGCCGCCACCCCCTTCGACTATCTCCATCCTCTCACTCGCAAGCTCGTCATCAACCTCTCCCCGGAGTCGCTGGCGGTCTCGACGTACGAATTCTTCCCGGCCACCTTTGAGCCCGACTTCCTCGACCGCTGTGAGCTGGAGGAGATCGTCTTCAACATCACTCTCCATGCCATGCACAGCGACCTCGACAACCTCTGCGTCCGCCTATTCGATACACTCACGAGCGCGGTGCACCCGCCCGGTCGACACCCCATGCTCCGCTACATCTTCGTCAACATCGATTCGATGCCCGACACGGCTGGTTGCGCTTTAGAGACAACAGGGTGGTCGTTCCCTGAAGCCGTGAAGCAGTTCAAGTCCCCTGGACCGTTCGAGAAGCGCGCGCGTGCCATGCTGAACACATTCCCCGGCAACCACCACCGCGTGATCGAGTTTCTTACGGCGGCCGAGTATGAGTCGCGCGTCGGAGTTGAGCGCTACCAGTACGAGACGGTGGAGAAGTTGTCGCAGGAATCTCCTTGAGCCTGTGAGACATGTACCAGAAGGGCCGAGGCACTTACACTTCAGTCTCGAGATCCCGTCTCATACGAAAGCACCGCTATTCATGGCGAACTTCACTTTTAGACTACTGCCTAGACATGCCGGTCAACCATTGGAATGTGACTAGTGTTGGGGTTCGAGAATGCGCGGGGGTACGGAGAGTCGGCTTGTGCGACTTGGGCGGCAGCATACTTGCTCCCGCTCCTCACAGTCGCCACCCAAACATGCCAACACACCTCACATTGCTCTTCTCCTCTTCTCTAACCTCATCCTCGTCCGGCTCGCCCCCATCCTCGTCCCCATCCTCGTCCCCATCCTCTCCTCTGCCTATCGCCGCCTCCCCCAGCCTCCCCGCTCATCAACACTACCAACACCATGGAAGGCCACAACACCCAGTATCCTGCATCCAAGCCCAACACTCCGGCCGACTCCGAGCACGGCGTCGATCCTCCCCCCCGAAGCCGAGCACCACGCCGCCCCCACATCTTTCCTTCACCAGTCACCCCTCGACGCTGCCATCTACCCCCACAAAATCGACATCATACTCACGCACGCACCCAAATCCGCCCTCCTCCGTCTCCGAGCGGCATCGAAGGAGTGGGGCGAACGCTCCGATTCGCTGCTCTTCCACCACCTCGTGCTGAGGGATGGCGGCATGTGGGCGCGTGATCCACACGGAGGACTCATCCGCCGTCCTGCCATCAACCCGGACTTCCCGCCGCCTTCGCAACTTCTCCCCAGCCCCCATGTCTTCGATGCGGTCAACGGTGCTGATATCGCACGTATCAAGCTTCTTTTGGCCGCTCCTCCTCGTATCACTCGTGTGTGGGAGAATGTGTTCTGGTTGTGTTGTCGCTCCTGCGCACGGGGAGAGGACGGCACCCTGCCCTGGACCTCCGATACCATCGTCATCTTCCGGCACTCGCGGCGCTGTATGTACGAGATTGGATGTGCGAACCCGTTCCACCGAGTGGCGTCTGGCGCCCGAAAGCTTGTCCTCAACCTCTCAGTTACGACTTCAATGGAATACTTCGACCTTGGAGACTTCGATGAAAACAAGGCGAGCGAACGCATCCCGTCCGAGGTCGTCTTCAACTTCCGTCCGGGACATCCTGATTCGGAGGGCAGGAAACTTCATAGTCTGCTGCTTTTAGCGCTGGCATACTCTGAGCACCAACCCAGCACCTCCCTCACCTTCGTCAACGCTGTGACCTTGCCCCCCTCTTTCCATCTCACAACTGTCCATGTCACACCCCTCGACCCCGACTATCACCTCATGGCTTTTTGACAATCCTGCCCTCCGTCATCTGAAACCCCTCCAAGGATGGGCGGAAGTCTTCCTCAACTTCCTGCGGTCCCAAGGCCAGACCGATATCCCGGTGATCTAGTTCCTCTCGTCCGCCGAATACGAGGCAATGGTCGGTACCGAGATCTATCGCTGGGAGACGATGGAGGAGCCGTAGGCTAATGAAAGGGGTACTGCAGACGTCGTAGTGTAGGTAGTGCGGCGTCGCAGACAAAGATACACGTCCAATCTGTTCGTATTCCACTCGTGAATGTACATGTGCAACCCATGATAGCAGTGCACATGTGACCGCAGGTGACCAGAGGCTCCAAACCCAACTGAAGATCCCCCGACATCTGACAACATTTTCCAGTCTTTCCATACACCGCCGAGAAGATGAAGAGCCTCGTATCCACTCTTTCACTGCCTCCTCACTAGTATATCGGTTAGTATATTCGCCTCTCAGTCGAGAGCCCCAGCGACGAACGTCCTGGCATTACCGCGAAAGAGCAGGGTTCAACTCCCTGGTGGGGAACGAGTAGGTGTCCAGATGCCGAGCTTTTGCTTGTTGGTGGTGTAGGGCAGCATTTTGCCCTGCGGAGGGAGGCCTGTGCTGAAGGGTTGTGAAGAGAGAAGACGCTAGAGAAAACGCTACTTGGTTGCAGCTGGTAGCCACCATGCACGGGGAGTAAACTCACTCACTTGGAGGATGGCTACCCAAACGGATGCCCATCGGTCGTCTGGCAGCGTACAGAACTCAGCCAACATCTCACACTCGATGGTGCCACCTGCCACCAGGGTGTGCCTCACCCGATGCCCCCAGGGAGAATAGCCCGATTTTGCTCCCGCCAACTCATTCTATCAAGCTTATCTGAATCGACCCTGAAGATCGCCTGCGTCCCACCCAACAGTGCGACGTTGCCGTCATCGGTTCGGCGCAACCTCGGCCAGGTCGTCGACAAGGTGTGAGTGGGATCAGGTAGTCGTGCTCAGCATGGGAGTGTTCAAACCCGAGTCGTCATTCCAGGGCGCAGGCGAGAAGTTGTTTGAGGAGGTCAAGCCCCGGAGGCTAAATTGAAGAGGGCAGGGTCTTTGCAGGTCGCGTACCCCTCCTCTGATGAGTACGAGGTGTGAGTGGGCGTAGAACGGTAACCATGGTATACTGCATGCAGTAGGTTAGAAAATTAGACGCTCGGAACGATGTCTGCGTCGTGTTTGCACATAGAGAGCACCTTTGTCTCTGCCTCCACCCCACCCAATTGAGTCTCCTCCCCTGCCCTTGAGTCATTTTTCGCCACTCAGCTCACAATCTCACAAACACTCCATCCATCTCGCAACCCAACGCCCCAGCAACATGCTCGACGCCACTGCCTTCCCACACATCGTGGACAGCATCTTCGCGTACGCGGACGCGCACGGCCTCGTTCGCTTGCGTACCGGCAACCGCGACTGGCGCGATCGCGTGGACGCTCTCCTCTCCGCCCACATTGTCCACTTCGGTTTGGGCTCCGTCTATGCTCTCGTGCGGGGCGACCTCATCCGGCATCCAGCCTTCCACGAGTCAGAGGCCAAGTGTCCACGGGGGCCGACGATGGACACCGTTCGGGTCGTGGACGCCGTGCATGGGGAGACCTGGGAAGGCAGCCCGCCTTATTTGCGCATGTGGGAGAATAACGACGTGCACCACAAAAGCGGCTGCATTCTGTCGCGGGCAGACACTGCAGTCGTGTTTGCCTGGGCCGCTACGCCCTACGTCCATCCCAGACCTGGCCTGCGGGAGTTCTGGGGCAGGGCCGAGGAGAGTGATCACAACGGCCACGACCCGGATGGGAGCAGGGACAAAGGGAGCCGGCTTGCGCATCGCCCACCGAGCGTCAACAGCGGCACCCGCAAGCTTGTCATCAATCTCCCTCTCGAATCTGACTGCCAGTTTTCTGTCTGGAAGTGGATCCTCGCAGCTATCGGCCGCCTGGGGTCCAAAAGCATTGCCGACGCCATCGACATGTCCACGTTGAGCGAGATCGTCATCAACTTTGTTTTGCCGCCGGTTGAGAACCTCGAGGTCCCCCTAATCTGTCGGATCAGCTGCCTTCTGAATGCTCTGGAGTGCTTTGCCACATTGCGCTCAAGCAACGCCAAGCACATCGATGCCAAGTGCACGGTTGTCAACAGCGCGGCCATCCCCTCTGCCCTTCTGCAGGCCGTGCACGAGTGCTGCCCCGTGCTCGGACTGGTGCAGCATGAGGTGTCGTTCAAGAACTGCGCCGAGGCACTGTTTAACGACTCATTCCAGCGCTGGGGTCGGCGGCCCACAGTTGAGTACATCTTGTCCGAGGAATACGAAGCGCGCGTGGGCACAGAGAGGTACCGTATCGAGACGATGGAGCAGCCATGGTAGTTGTCTTCTGTAGTATGTAAAGTGAAATCCTTCTCTGTCTGCTCGAGATCTCGAGAGATCTACAATCCGCACCGCACCGCAACCCCGCCACCTCCACTTTAAGCGGCGCGTGGACCTCCCTCTCTGACATGTTCTGACATCTCCCTTCGCGAATCTCCTCTACCCATTCTCCATGTTACCATCCACTTCAACCAGGCATGCTGGACGCCGCAATCTACCCCCACCTCGTCAGCATCATCTGGTCTCACGCTGACGCACATGCCCTCCTCCACCGACGATCAACCTGCCGAGCCTGGCGGAAACGCACCTCCACCCTCCTGTCGGCCCACCCCGTCGTCTTCCCTGAGTATCGCACCACCACCGTCGCGCATGGCGACCTCGTCTGACACCCCTCTCTCCACCCACTTAGCACCCTCCCTCGTGCAGGACAGCCAGACCCGCGCGCCACCAGGTCATCGACGTTGTCAGCCGGTACTGCCAAGAACACCACGCATTGCTCACCACCATCACGAAAGTCCTTTTCTCCGCCACCCCCCGCTTCATGCGCATTTGGAAAGACTGCGATGACTGGGACTGGGTAGAGCAGCGATGGGGAGCGGTGGACACCGTCGTCGTTTTTTGCTGGGAGCGGCGCGCCCCGCTTTGTTTCGGTGCTGCCCCACTCTCTGGGCCTCTCCGCCCCACTCTGACACTGCCCCACTCTGACCAACCGAGGTTGAATAGGATCTGAATAGTATTGTGCCGTCAACCTAATGCACCTAATGGGGCTGGGTGTGGCATTCCCGGTGCACCCCACGACCAGCACACGCCGCAATCACCTTTCTCCCTTACTTCCTCTTTATTCACAACCACCCCAAGATGCCCGTACTCGACTCAACTGCATACCCACTACACGAGATCCGCCAGACGGATGTCAAGTAACGATCGTCAACAGCCACGCGCTCCCGCTCTCGGTCGTGCACAGGTCATGATCCCTGCCGGCAGCCGAAAAACACAGCTCCTGGAAGCGGCGAATATGCGTCGCGTGAACGCCTCGTTCCAAATTTGCGCTCAAGGGGGTTGAACGCATACTGCGACCTGCTCGGGATGTCTGCCGAGGGCGGGCCGACGATCGAGTTCCTCTCGTCTGAGCAGTATGAGGCGTGGGTCGGGACCGGGGCGTTCCGGTACGAGACGATGGAGGAGCCGTAGTGCATAATGTGGTGTACAATGAAGTTTGTATGCATGCCATTTGCGCCACGGATCGAGATCTGCACCCTGCATCGCCGCAGCCTATACGCCACCGCAGGGGCCTCCACCTCCACCTCCACTTGCACAGCAACTCGAACCACACACACTCCTGCCCCTTCCCTTCCACCTCCTCGCTTTCCTCTCTTACGCTCTTCCTCACTTCTCGCTTTCTCCCACCTCGACAACATGCGGGCGCTCGACGCAGCCATCTACCCACACATTGTGGACACCATCTTCGCGCACGCCGACGGGCGCGCCCTCCTGCGCCTCCGCACGGCCAACAGGGACTGGTGCAGACGCGCGAACGCACTCCTGTCGACCCACCTCGTCCTCTTCTCCTCGGGCCTGGTCGGCGCTGTCGTCCAGGACGGCATGGTCCCCCACCCCGGCTTCCACCCCTTCCCCGACGGCACGACCTTCAAATGGGAGGGCGTAGCCCACGGCGTGGTCGACATTGTGGGGATGGCCGAGGATTACACCGGCCCTCGGGACTTCTTCGAGTCGTCTCCGGCAGTCATGCGTATATGGGAGAACAGAGAAGAGGTTCAGTCAGCCGATGAGCCGTACGCTGCAGCTGGGACGGTGGTCGTGTTCGCATGGCCGCAGGTCCCCTTCGGCGAACCACGCTGCGGCGAATGCGATGGATGCGAGCGCGCGGAAGATTGCAATGCTCGGAGCGCGTCACCCAACCCCACTCTCAGCAATGGCAGCAACCCTCATGACGCCGTCCACTACACTCCCTTCGGCTACCTCGGCGCCGGCACCCGCAAGCTTGTCGTCAACCTCTCCCTCACCTCAGCCATGCTGTCGGACTTCGAGTACAAGATGACGACTTTCAAAGCCGACTACATCGACCACTGTGGCACGCTTAAGGAGATCGTCCTCGTGGTCTCGGTGGGCGAGGGGGCAGCGGCGGCGGCAGGCAACGCACAGCTTCCTCGGCGCTTCCTGGACGCACTGTTTGCCATCGTCGAGGGCCCGGGAATCAAGTACACCATTGTCAACGCGACCGGCTTGCCATCCGCCATGCTGTCTCTCGTGCCGCTCGACGACTTCGAGGAGGACCGCCCCCAGACGTGGAAGGCGTTTCACAGCCGCACATCCCTCCAAGAATGCGCCGAGGTGTTCTTCCGCGAGCACATCGAGCTCCTCGGGGGTAGCGACGAGGAGATACCCGAGGTCGACTGGCTGTCGTACGAGGAGTACGAGGCGAGGGTGGGCGCCGACGCGTTCGTCTGGGAGACAATGGAGCGTCCGTGGGCGGCCGGGGCGCACGAGGGGTCACCGGCGTAATGGACGAATATGGGCGTGAGGGGGCCGACGGGGGCGTGTCGCCAAGTGGTTGCGGCATGCATCACTGTTGCCGGCACAGATTGTAGGGGCGCAGGCAGACAAGGCGGAGAGGCGCAAGCGCACGTGCTGGCAACTGTGCTCGAGGACGATGGTGGAGCGGTCAAGATGGTATGCCGGCACAACAACCGCCCAGCCCACTCGTGCGCCCTGCGCCCTCGGTGGTGTCGGTGTCCGGCGCCGGATCGCCGGGCCGGTCCGGCCCTGTTCCACTCGCATTCAACTGCGCCCAAGGCATTCAACTATCTCTCACAACATCGTCCATTCACATTTTACTGCACGCCAGAAACTGCAGCAGTCACATCCGACATGGCGAGGGAACCCACAGCTTCAACATTGCGCACGGATGGAAGGAGGGATCGGCAGCCGACGGAGACCACCCCGCTCCGAAGCCCAGGGAATCGCGGCGATCCCCCGGCGGTATACGGCGCGGACCTCTCCCAGCCCCAGCCCACGTCTCTCACCGTCTTCCCCAAGCCTGAGATCACGGTCCCCACGCCGCTACCGGTCCGCCAGCTCGCCATCGTGCTCTTCCTGCGCGTCACCGAGCCCATCTCGTACCTCGTCTGCTTCCCCTTCATCAACCAGATGCTGCTGGACATCGGCGTGGTGGATGACCCCCGGAAGGCGGGTTTCTACGCTGGCATCGTGAGTACCTCTTTTAGCAGAGCTGACTCCAGGTGGAGAGCGTGTTCGCGTTCACAGAGCTCCTCACCGTCTTCCACTGGGGCAGACTCAGCGACCGGATAGGCCGCAAGCCGGTGCTGCTTATCGTACGCTCGCTGCTCAGAACTGCGCTGACCACAGGGATGCGCCTTCAGCGCCCTCTCCGCAGCGACATTCGGCCTCAGCACCTCGCTCAGCATGCTCATCGCCACCCGGGCAATTAATGGGCTTGCGAACGGCAACGTCGCCGTGCTCAAGAGCGTGATAGGCGAGATCACGGACGAGAGCAACCAGGCGCGTGCGTTCAGCCTCTTCCCCTTGTCCCTCGCCATCGGGACCATCCTCGCCTCCATGGTGGGCGGGTATCTCTCCAACATTACCGCGACATTCCCATCCCTTGGCGAGATGTTCCCGATCTTGGAGAAGTATCCGTACTTCCTCCCGTCGTTCGTGGCCGGGCTGTTCCCGACCGTCTCCGGGATCATCGCGTTGCTGTGGATGGAGGAGACACTCCCGCCCGAGGTGCGCGCCCCACCGTCCGAGGAGGAGGAGGTGGAACGCAACCTGTCGGCTCTGGAGCTGTTGCGGGACCCGACCATCTGGCCCCTCATGTACAGCTTCGCGGTCATGTCCCTCGAGGCGATCGCGTACCAGGCCCTCCTCCCACTCTTCTTCTTTACGCCGGTGCACCTTGGCGGGCTGGGCTTCAGCGAGGCCCAGATCGGCAGCGCGCTTAGCTTGCGCGGCATAGCCACCATCGGAGTGCAGCTCTTTGCATTCCCGGCACTCGTTACGCGTGTCGGCGCTACCCGCCTCTTCCGCATCCTGATCGCCCTGTACATCCCGACGTTCGTCCTGCTCCCCCTCCTCAACGTCTTGGCGCGTTTGCACGGCGCGGCGCTCGAGTGGGCGGGCGTCGCCGCCGTCCTCCTCCTCGGCGCCGTGAGCAACATGGCCTTTGCGTGCAACCTCATCATGACGAACGACGCCGCGCCGAACAAGAGGAGCTTGGGCGCCTTGAATGGTGAGCTGACAGGCCTGCCGCTGCCGCTGACACCAGGCCTTGCCGCCTTCTTCTCGGCCTGCACCCGCGTCGTGGGCCCTGGCGCCGCGAACGCGCTCTTCGCACTCAGCGTCGACCGGCACGCGCTGGGCGGCAACCTCATCTGGGCCGTCATGGTCGCTGTCGCGCTTGCAGGCTGGCACTCGAGCCTGTACCTGAAGCGCGAGCATCGGAAGCGCGCGTAGATGTTGCGCAATCTGCCAGAGTTGTATGAGTCAGCAAAGCAGCCTACGAGGCTGCACCCAAGACTTAACCCTGTACCTCGAATGTATGCACTGCTTGCACTGCTGGACTCGGCACTCGTGCCGTGGCGGCAGCGAACAGAGTGGCTTTCGTGGTCTTCCAATAGTCAGGTTTTGAAATCCTATTACAATGTTGTAATGCCCCAGGTGGAGGTTCAACCTCCGACATCCCCAACGCCGATATCTCGACGCGTGTAGCAACGAGCGCCCTTCATACTAGTGCCAGAGGTATAGTAGACCTATTCCAGTACTCTTGACGGGGTATTTGTGAAGCAGCTGCTCTGGGTGGACCACTGGCGGTGTGCCACTGGCCGACCTGTGGCCCGTCGGTGGAGGCGAAACACTTCAGGCACATCGTTCTCTACAGCGAGCCTACAGAGGCCAAGCGTACTGGCCCGGGTGCAGCTGGATCCCATCCTCCGCCCCGGAAGCCCAGCTCCGCCCGCCATCGACGTCCACACTCGAGCCGAGCATGTACCCGCCCCCCGCCGACGCGAGCAGGATCGCCGGCCCCACGATCTCCTCGTACGGCCCCGCCCGGCCCGCGGGCGAGCGGGAGGCGCTGCGCCCCGCCCCGGCCTCGAGCACGCTCATCTCGCTGGGGAAGATGCCGGGATTGATGGTGTTGACCCTGACCCCGAGCGGCGCGAGCCGCGCGGCGAGGTTGCGCGCGAGGTGCACCGTCGCGGCCTTGGACGCGTTGTACACCGGCGAATCACCCGCTCTCGTGGCCATGGCGGCGGCGCACGAGCCCAGGACTATGACGGACGGCGATGGCGAGGCGCGGAGGAGCGGGAGGAGGGCGGTGGTGGCGAAGAACACGCCGGCGACGTTGGTCGCGTGTGTCGCGGCAAAGTCCGCGTCGTCGACGCTCGCGAGCTGCGCCGCCACGGCCTCGGCTGGGGTCAGCGGAGAGAGCCAGGACTCACGGTCGCGCGGGTCCGCGGGCGCGCGGAAGTCCCTGAGGATGCCGGCGTTGTTGATCAGCACGTCGACGCGGTCCGTCCGCGCGGCGATGGCGGACGCGACGGCCGCGCAGCCCGCCTTGGTCGAGCCGTCACCCTGGATCGGGAGCACGCGCCCGGGGGAGCCCGCGTTGATCTCCGCCGCGGCAGAGGCGAGGACCTCGGCGCGCCGGCCGGTGATGAACACCTTTGCGCCGTTGGCGGCGAAGCCGTGCGCCATGGCTGGATCAGCAGAGTTGGGAGGGAGGCTCACCACGCCCGAGGCCCGTGCCGCCCCCTGTGATGACGACTACCTTGCCCTCTACGCTGAATAGGGTGTCGATCTTGTACTTCATGGTGGGATGGAGGCGCGATGTCGGCTGGGGTTTGGGGTAATGAAGGGGGTGGACAGTGGAAGTGGAGGTCCGGACCGGTCAGTCCGGCGGTGGGGTTGCCGAGAGCTCGGGCATTCCGCGTGCCGTTGGTCACCCAAGCCTCGCGAAACCCAGTCGAGTCAGCACGAGTGCACCAGCGTCGCTCCCCAAACCCAGCCGCCAAACCCTGCTTCAAGATTCTTTGCATTTGGCCTATTGTAGTGGCAAGGAGCAAGACTCGCGTCCAGCGGGGTGCCGAGTCGGCGGAGCTGGCGGGAACGCTTACTCCATCTCCTCCTCCTCCTGCACAAAGGTGAGGGGGGAGAAGGGGTAGCCGCCAGCCTGGTAGAACTTGCCGGCGAACTCGACCTGGGGTTAGTGTGCTGTTGCCAAGAAGCTCGCTCATCGCGGCAGTGACTCACCCAGTGGAGACGCAGCGCGTGGAGGAACGCCGACAGACCCTCCATGACACAGAGGATACAGATCGTGAGCGTGAACCACATGGCGAAGATGGGCACGAGCATGAGGGTGCCGCCGATGACGCCGCCCGAGTAGCCGAGCGCGCTGGACATGGTCATGTCCCAGAGCACCTCGGAAAGCTGAGCGTGCGCGAGCGACAGTGCCCAGAGACGGAGGTACGAGGCCGTGTTCGAGATACAGCCGAGGCAGAACTCGATGGTGTGGATGACCTGGTGCACGACAATCTCGCCCATGTCGAACTCGTGGTGCTCGTCCTCGTCTCTGGCGACAGGCTGGCCGGCGCCCTCCTCGTCGTCCTCGAGCTCCGCATCGGTCGAGGCGCGGCCATTGTCGGCAGCAGCGAGGCCCTGGTAGCCCTGGCTGGCAATGTCCTTGTGCTCCTTCCACTCCAGGTAAGGGAGGGTGCAGAGCATCCAGGGCACGCAGATGAGCGCGACGAGGAGCAAGATGGTCTGGAAGAAGCCCTGGCCGGCGTACAGCTTCGAGCCCTCGGGAACGGTGCCCGGCGAGAGGAACATGTAGATGAGCATGTTGAGGAGGCCGGGGGGAGGGAGGTCGCTCTTGCTCCAGTCGGTCGCCCACTTGTACAGGATGCACAGAATGAGGTACCCGAAGATGCACCACATGAAGAGGATCTGGGGGACGAACTCGGCCCAGATGCGGCGGCGCTGCTTGAACTGGATGAAGTTGGGGACGTTGAGGCAGATGGCAAAGGTCATGTGGAGGACTCCGATGACGATGGACATCTTCATCTTGTACGAGTTGATGAAGATGAGTGCGTTGTCGGCGCCGTGCCACAGGGGGTCGAGGCCAAAGGGGTAGCGGCGGTCCAGAGGCGTCGCCGAGACCTGGCCCTGTGGGTTCTCGGGCCAAGCCCACCCCGACTTCCAGAGGAACATCGACTTCGAGAAGATGTCGTTGTACATGAAGCCGGTGTAGATCGAGAAGAGGCCCATGAGGACGATGATGTAGCGACCGTAGAAGAAGGTCTGGAACATCTCGCCGCCCTTGCCGATGAGGCTCTTCTCGAAGAAGATCATGGCGCCGGCAGCGAGCGCAGCGAGGATACCGTGACCGACGTCACCGAACATGCAGGCGAAGAGGAAGGGGAAGGTGATGACGGTGAAGATACCGGGGTTGACCTCCTTGTACGTCGCCACGCCGTACGCGTCGATGATCGACTGGTACGCCTCGGTGAACTTGTCCGTGCGGTGGAAGGTGGGAGGGGTCTGCGTGGTGCGGAGCTCGGACAGGACGGCGGGGACCGAGGTGCCAGCCGTCTCGGTGGCTCTGCGGAGGCCGAGCTGCACGGCGGTGATGTCCGAGGTGGGTGTCCAGCCCTCGGCGACAAGGGTCTTGCGGCTCTGGTCGAACGAGAGCAGGTTGAGGGTCTTGCAAACCTCCTCTTCCTTGCGGACGGCATCCTTCCAGGCCTCCAGGCCCTCGGCAATCTTGCTGAGCTCGACGCGGCGGGTCTGCGAGACGTTGTAGAGGACGGCATCGACGTCCTCGAGACGGGTCTGGGTCTCGCGGAGCGCGTCAGCGCGCTTGTCGGGCGCCGAATCGATCTGGTAGAGGGTGCCGCCCATCGACTCAGCGACCTTGCGGATCTTGGCGAGGAGCTCGTCGCCGTGCGCAAAGATGATGAACACGTCCTTGTGCGTCGAGGTGCCTGTGACGGTGTCGACGAAGGGCTCCTCGATCTCCGAGTAGTTCATGTACAGGTTGCCGCGGAGGACGCGCCAGAGAATACGCTCGAAGGTGGGCATGCGCGAGCGCTCGATGGTACCGGCGACAAACTCGAGGTCGAAGCCGGCCATCGACTCGCCGGGGAGGTTGCCATACTCGGCAGCGGCGTCGAGGAGGGGCGTGGTGCCGTCCGCGTTGTCGTCAAACGACGAGCGGATCTCGGTGTGGCGGTGCTCGGCCTCGTTGAAGAAGGCGGCGGTCTCACGCAGCACCCACTTCTTCTCCTCGAGCTCGCCCTTTCTCTTGCCGAGCTCCTCCCACGAGCGGTTCATCTCGGCGAGACGGCGCTCATGCTCCTTGAGCTTGTCATCAAGCTCGTCGAACGCATTCTGCGCACGCGGGCCGACGCACGTGAAGGGAGGGATGGCCGAGAGGGGCGGAATGCCGACGGGCGGCTCGAGAGCCGTGATCTGCGCCTTAAAGAGTCGGATGCGGCGCGCCATCTCAGCGAGGCGGCGCAGACGCGGGGTGAACGGCCGCTGGAAGGTCGAGAGCGACGGGTTGAGCTGGAGTCAGCTGGCAGCCATCCAAAAGAGCTCACGTCCTTGAACTGGAAGTTGGACATCTCGCCGAGCTCGTAGATGGTGTCGTGGGCTACCTCGGAGGGAATGTAGAGCTGCACGAGGCTCATGTCCTCGGAGCCTGGAGTCAGCTACTTCGAGACCTTGTGAGCTCACGGAAGAGGCTCCCTGTCTGAGCTGCCATGATGACGAGGGCCGTCGTGGCGAGCTGTTGATGGGATGGAAGGGGGAGTGACGGAGGTGTGTGGTCGAGTTGACCAGGCGGTGTTGGCGGCAAGGAGCGGGGTGGGGAGGGAAGGTCGTCAGCCAGTCACCACCATCCAGGGCAACGGTGTGCAACCCAGCCAGTGACGTGGGGTGTGACGGGATCAAAAGTGAGCGGAGTTGGTAACTGTTGTCCGTGTGTTAAACCTGATGAATTGAGTGTGTCACGTGGCGGCAGGTTGGGCGGGGCATGACGGGGATGTCGGACGTGGAGCGGTGGACGCTCCGTGGGTGAGGCACAGAAAGGCACAGACCGCCCAAAGGTACCACCCATCCCACCACACACGCACCACACACAGTGACCACCGCCCCTTCCTCACCCCACTCCCTCCCTCTGCTCCCTCTCCTCCCTCTCCTCTTCCTCCTCCCCCGCGTCGTCTGACCATCACCACTACAACTTTCTCCGTCTCAACCCCACAACTCTTCTTCTCCTCTCATCACTACTTCTTCCTCCCTCCTCCTCTCCTCCCCTCTCATCTCTCCCCCCCCCCTCCCCTCTCTTCTGTGTCTCCGCTTCTCTCCCCACTCTCCAGCGCTTTGCCCACTCCAACTGTATAATGATCATCTGACGACAACACTCATTCCGCACCACCAACATCCAGCATCGCAACTTCCCCTAGCATCCACGATATCTCCCTCCACATCATAAACATCATGGACGCCATCCAGTACAAGCTGGGCATGGCCATGTACGGCACCGTGCTCGCCCTCGTCGGCTTCATCGCGACGCTCGAGGCCATCGTCCTCGCCCTCATTGGCAAGCGCTTCAACGTTGACTTTTACGTCGCCCGCACCTTCTACTACCTCTGTGCCCCCATCATCGGGTGGTACATCGAGATGGAGGGCGAGGAGCACCTGCTCAACCTCCAGGCCACTGGGCCCGCCGTCATCCTCGGCAACCACCAGAGGTGCGCCCCACCCAGAGATTCCGCTGACCCCAGCATGGTTGATATCCTGTACCTCGGCCGCATGTTCCCGAAGCGCGCGGCCATCATGGCCAAGAAGGAGCTCAAGTGGCTCCCCGGCCTCGGGACATTCAGTGAGTCACCGAGCGTCGTTGGCGTGCTAACCCCAAGTGATGCTCTCCGGGTCCGTGTTCCTCGACCGCAAGAACAACAAGAGCGCGGTGGCCATGATGAACGCCGCCGGCGACGAGATTAAGCGGAAGAAGGTGAGTTGCAACGTGGGGACGGGCGCTCACGCAGATCTCGGTCTTCGTCTTCCCGGAAGGCACTCGCCACCTCAGCGACGAGCCGTTCCTCCTTCCCTTCAAGAAGGGCGCGTTCCACATGGCCGTCCGCGCCGGTGTCCCTATCGTGCCCGTCGTGTGTGAGAGCTACTCGAAGCTCCTCAAGCCCGGCAAGTACTTCCGGAGAGGTACCCTCAAGCTGCGTGGTAAGTTTGCCGCTAGATCAGGAGCGGTAGCACTAGCGTCCATCCCGCACACAAACTAACACCAGTGCTCCCGCCTGTGTCGACCGAGGGTGTTACCTCCGAGAACATCAACGAGCTCATTGAGAAGGTGCAGACCCAGATGCTCGCGGCACTCAAAGAGATCTCGACGACTGTGAAGCCTCTCCCCGCGTCGCCCGTGTCCTCAACCGCGACGATCGTCGACGCCCCGCCCGCAGACGGCGCGCCGGCCAAGAACAAGCCTGTCGCCGAGGGCGACGGCGTTGACGCCGACAGCGACGCGAGCGACGAGACCGAGGTCGAGGAGAGCGTCAGCGAGTCGGACGGCGAGGTGCCCCCCAGCAAACCGGGCAAGGTGGCATTAGCGTGAGCGCGTTTGTAGCCTCGTGTCGTATGCATGGCTCATCACATTGCTTCTTTTCGGGGACAGTTTGGTGTCGGACTTTTGCCATCCCAATGTCGGCGGCGTCGAGGGGCACATGTACAGCCTGGGCGTGGAGTTGGTGCGGAGGGGCCACAAGGTGGGTTGCGCGGCCGGGTGAGCGGAGGGAGGGGTGGTTGAGCGTCGACGGCCCACAGCCTCTCGCTGATACCAGGTCATCATCATCACACACCATCACGAGAAGCGCGTCGGCGTTCGCTACCTCGCCCCGGGCCTCAAGGTCTACCACGTGCCCTTCGTCCCGCTGACCTCTTCGGCCTCGCTGCCCAACTACCTCCTCTTCCTCCCCTTCTTCCGCTCCCTCATCCTCCGCGAGGGCATCCAACTCGTCCACGGGCACGGCACGCTCTCCTCCCTCGCCCACGAGGCGATGCACCACGGCCCCCTCTTCGGCCTCCGCACAGTCTTCACGGACCACAGCCTCTTCCCTTTCGCGGACGCCGTCGGCGTCCTCACGAACAAGCTGCTCGCGTCGGCCCTCCGCACGGCCGACGCCGTCATCTGTGTCTCCCACACGGGGCGCGAAAACACGGTCCTCCGCGCCGAGCTCGAGCCCGAGCGCGTGAGCGTCATCCCGAACGCGCTCGTGCCGAGCCAGTTCGAGCCGGCCCCCGAGATGGCCGGGGAGGACATCACGATCGTGGTCATCTCGCGCCTCGTGTACCGCAAGGGCATCGACCTGCTCGTCGCGTCGGCACCGGCGATCTGCGACCTCTTCCCGCGCGTACGCTTCCTGGTCGGCGGCGACGGGCCCAAGATGGTCGACCTGCTCCAGATGCGGGAAAAGTACGAGCTGCAGGACCGCATCCAGCTGCTCGGCGCCGTGCGCCCGGCCGACGTCCGCTCCCTCCTCGTCCGCGGGCACATCTACCTCAACACGTCGCTCACCGAGGCCTTCGGGACGGGCATGATCGAGGCGGCGTGCGCGGGCCTGTTTGTCGTCGCGACGAGGGTGGGCGGCGTGCCCGAGATTCTGCCGCGCGACATGATCGAGTTTGCGCGCGCCGACGAGGACGACGTCGTCCGCGCCCTTACGCATGCCATCCACACGATCCAGAACGACCAGCACGACCCGATGAGGGCGCACGAGCGCGTCAAGACCATGTATAGTTGGGAGGCGGTGGCGGAGCGCACCGAGCAGGTGTACTACCGCGTGCTGAACAGCCCGCCGAAGACACCGTTTGAGAGGCTCGCCGCGCACTATGCTGGCGGGCCGGTGTTTGGGCCGATCCTCTGCGCTATCCTCGCGGTGCAGTGGTGGTTCCTCCAGTTCCTGGAGATTGTGCTCCCCAGGGAGGATATCGACCCGGTCATGGCCGACTGGGACGCCGAGAGGTTTGCCGAGGTGAGCTATCAAGGGGAAGAGCTGACGCAAGGCTGTGGAGCGCGAGAAGAAGGCCATGAACGCCAAGTAGGAGTCGAGACGAGCCCAGACGATACCCACCTGCCATATCCCGCACTGATACCATGTACATACTACCCTGCCACACTTTGTCATATCGACAGAACTATGCATGATGGCAAATCTACTGTATGCCTTTCTACTGCCCATGCGTGCGCCGCACGCCACCCCCGCTCACGGTTGCTCCGCACGTTACAGGTTCCAGAACTGCACCGCGGGCGACCCGGGCTCGGACATCTCGACGCGCTCGGGCGACCAGCCGTCGCTGGCGCCGTTGGCCTCAATGTGCTTCTTGGCGACCGCGACCGAGACAACGTCGACCGTGTCATACTTGAGCTGGGTCTTGATGTAGGGCGAGAGGAGCTTGAGGGCCTCGAGCTCATCGAACGCGAGCTTCGACTCGAACGCACGCTTGCCAGCCGTCGAAGCCTTCTTCTTGAGCATCTGGACGTAGGGCATGGCCTTCTTGTCCTTGTTCAGGCCGGCTTCGGCAAGCGCCTTGCGCATGGCCGGCTCGTCGATGGCACCCGCCTTGTCGTGCCACGCCGAGGCGACAATCTCCATGGTCTTGACCTGCCATGCGGGGAACTCGGTGGCAACGTAGATGCGCGCAGCCTTAGGCTTGGAGGGGTCAAACACGGGACCAGTGGGCGCCTTGCCCTTGCCGCCCTTCCTGCGGCCGAGCGAGAGCTCGGCGGAGCGCACCGAGTCGACGACGCCACGGAGGTAGGCGAGCTCGTCCAGGACCTCGATGTTGGAGGGGCCGGAAGGCTTGGGGAAGAGGGCGTTCTGGACCGACGACTTCTCGCCGAGGATGTCCTGCCAGATGAACTCGGAGAAGTGGGGAGTGAAGGGGGTGAGGAGGAGGGCGTTGTTGCGGATCCACGAGAAGAGGAGCTCCTTGTGCATGCCCTGGCCGCCGTTCTCGGGCTGCGAGACGACACGGTACCAGTTGCGGGCGTTCTCGAAGTCGTAAAGGCCAAGCTTGAGAGCCTCCTTGAAGTTCATCTCGGTGTACGCCTTGTACGCGCCCTCGATAAGGCTGTCCATCTCGGCCTGGAACTGCTTGTCGTGCTCGTTGAAGTCGCCCGTGCGCAGGTTGCCGGCCTCCTTCTTGACCTCCTCGGCCCAGGTGCACGCGGTGTGCAGACGGAGAATGGCGGCGTTGGCGACAGTCTCCTCGAAGTTGGCGTCCGTGATGTCGTCACCAGCGTCGGCAAGGGTGAGACGGACAGCGTCGGCGCCGAACTTCTGGGTGGCCTCGCGCATGGTGAGGAAGTTGCCGGTCGACTTGGACATCTTCTTGCCGTTGAGCATGAGGTGGCCATTGGCGCGGACCGAGCGGGGCCAGTGCTTCTCGGGGAAGATGGCGGCGTGGACGTAGATCCAGAAGGTAAGGTGGTTGGGGATGAGGTCCTTGCCCGACGAACGGATGTCGAGAGGGTAGAAGTACTGGAACGAGTACTTGAGCTCGGCGGCGACGTCCTTCGAGATCTTCGAGTCGGCGGGGAACTCGCCGTCGCGGAGAACGTACTCCCACATGGCGTCGGTCATGTCCTCGGGCTTGATGCCGTACTTGCCCTCCTTGCCCCAGCGGTCGGTGTGGAGGAGGTTGGCGACGGTGTAGTACGACATGTAGATGGTCGAGTCGGAGAGGGACTCGACGAGGAACTGGGGGTCCCAAGGGAGCTTGGAGCCGAGGCCGTACGAGCGCGCGCACGCCCACTTGTTCAGCCAGTTGAGGACAGCCTCGAAGTTGTTGCGGGTCTCGGGGACGAAGGTGTTCATCTTGGCGAGGAGGTCTTCGGCAACCTGCTTCCACTCCTCCTCTCCGTAGTCGAGGTACCACTGGTCGACAAGGGCAACAACACAAACGTCGGCCGAGCGCGAGATGACCTCGCTCTCGGGCTCGGCGTAGGCGACACCCAGGCCGGCGTCGATCATCTGCTGGCGGACCTTGGGCTTGGCGTCCTGGACAGACTCGCCCTTGAAGTCACCGACAGTCATGACACCGCTGTAGAAGCCCTCCTTGTAGGCAAGCTCCTTGGCCTCGGCGAGCTGCTTCGTGTCACGCTGCGACTGGATCTTGAGCTCGGCGCAGAGCTTCTCGGCGGCCATGTCACCGTACTTGGGCGTCGAGAGAACCGAGATGGGGTCGACAGCGGCCCACTTGGGGTCGATCTTGTACATCTCGGGCTTCTTGCGGAGGTCCATAAGGGTACGGTAGTCGTCGGGCGAGTCCGAGGGGACTGAGGTGACAACACCGGTACCCTTGGTGGCGAGGACGCCCTCCATGGGGAGGACGTAGACCTCGGGAACGACACCGAAGGGGGGGTTGACCTTGGTGCCGATGACCTCGGAGCCCTTGACGTCGGCGACCTTGGTGAAGACACCCTCGGGGCGGTCGAAGATGCCCTGGAAGGCCATGTTGCGGGCAGCGCGCTCGGTGAGGAGCCAGAGCTCCGAGTCCGACGCCTCGTAGAGGCCGTAGTCGAGGTTGGGGCCGACGAAGCAGTTGGTCTGGCCGTACATGGTCTCGGGACGGAGGGTGGCAGCGACGAGCTGGACAGTCTTGCCGCCGACGGCCTGCTTGACCTCGGACGAGACGTTCGGGCCCCACTCGAGGACCTTCATCTTGACGGCGGTGTACTCCTGGGGGTTGACAGCCTCACCCGACTGGCGGTCGTGGTCCATGCAGGGCTGGCCGTCCTTGGGCGAGTAGATGGTGTAGCGCTTGCCGAACTTGATGCGCCCCTGGTCGTGGAGCTTGTTCATCTGCCAGCGCACAAAGCTGTCGTAGTAGAGGTTGGCGGGGGTGGTGAGGAACTGGCGGCGCCAGTCGACACGGGCACCGAGGTTGGTGAGGTCCTCGGTGGCGATGGGGGGGAAGAACTCGAGCCAGTGGAGGGGGTCGGCGAACTCCTTGATCTCCTCGCGGGGGACACCAATGAGCTCCATGATCTGGAACTGGTAGTTGAGACCGGTGGACTTGGCGTTGAGCTTGCCCTTCTTGGCCTTGGAGGGGTCAGACGAAGCGGCCTTCTCGACCTTCTCCTCGACAACATCCTCCTTGAAGCCCGAGAAGTCCTCGCCGAACATCTCCATTTCTCTGATGAGCTTGTCGGCGGAGGCCTGAGTGTAAGCGAGAGTGTGAGCGCGAGCGGGCCGAGCTCAACTCACCTTGATGGGCATACCGGTGGCGTGGTAGCCGACGGGGAAGAGAACGCGCTTGCCGCGCATGCGCTCAAAGCCGGCGGCGAACTCGATCTTGGACACGGTGAAGGCGTGGCCGAGATGGAGCGAGCCGTTCATGTAGGGGTAGGGGAAGGTGCCGAACCACTTGGGGTGCTTGGCCTGGACCTCCTCCATCGAGAGGCCCTGCTCGAAAAAGTCGGCGTAGCTCTTGACACCCTCGGGAAGCGGCGCGGGGTCCGTCTCGAACGCTCCGCTCTGCGCCCACGACTGCTGGGCACGCTTCTCGAGGTCGACGAGGTAGTCGCGCTTGCCGGTCTGGGGTTAGCTAAGCCACAACGGGGCAGGGGGAAGGCTGGGTGCGGTGGGAGAGCGGCTCGAGCGCCGCGGCTGCGCGTCCAGACAGCGCGATGGACTCCACCAGCCCGTCCAGACTTTGCCACCTTCTGGTGCAAGATCGTCCAGAGATCTCGGGCATGTCCGTTGACAAACATGGCCAAACAACCTCCCGCATGCGTGTCCGGCCCTCGACCTCAGCAGCCAACGCACCTTCTCCATCGTCACCACCGGCTGGGCCGGCGCGTCGGTCTTGGACGCCATGTCGTTGAAGCGGGGAAGGGAGGTGTGGATGGAACGGAGTCTCGGCGCGATGGCAGCGGCGGGAGCCGAGGGGAGGAGGGAGAGGCCGCTGCGGAGCAGGCGCGGGGGGATCGTTTTGGAGGGGGGCACGTCGACTGGAGCGGCGTGCTTTTGCGGGAGGGGTTGTAGGTAGTTGACGATGCGGGGCGAGAGCGATGGCGGCCAGATGGGTTGCAAGGCGCCGCTGGCAGCGAGCAGCGCGAGTCGAAAAGAGTGTTTTACGTAACAATGAAAAATGAGGTGGTATAAATGTTGGGTATCAAGTTTCGTGGGGTCTCCGCTTCACGTGGGCGACGATCAGCGGAAGGGTTCGGTTGGAGTTTCGGTGGAAGGTGGATATCCGCATGGGTCGTCTTGGCCCGTTGTCGAATTGTCACCGACGGTCCTCCACTCGCCGTGGCAGGCGCGCCGCCTCCACTGCGGCGTAGTCCGCCTCACATAGTGTACACAAGGCGCATCCGCGTGGTGGAGGATCGCCGACGGACTGGGTGCGGGACTGAGCGCCGTATTGAGCGGCGAGCTCCGAGACCGAAGGTCAAGTGGAAGTGGTGGAGGTGGAGGTTGGGGTTAGTGGGCGTCCCTCTCGCATTACTTTGTTTTGCCGGCTAGTCTCCATTCCCTCCTCGGCCTCCTCAATGTCGGGCACCGTTTAGGGGACTAAGCGCTGTACAGAGCGCCGACGGCTCGAGGCCGAAGGCCTGGAGTTGGTGGAGATGTTGGATGCGGAGTTGGTCCGCGTTTTCTCACAGGCTGTCGTCAAGGCTCCACGCAATGCAGCTCGCAACGATGCAGGATATATGAAGGGCAGACCAGGCCACTACATCTCCAGATAGCTCACACTCAACTAGACGCCTCAACAGCTCAACCGCTAGACAGCTTCGCCTCCAGCTCCCCCGACACCTCAACAGACCAACAGCAATGGTGAGTGGCACTGGCGTCCCCGGCTAACGCCAGACCGACTCCAAGGACGCCCTCCAGACCCTAGTCGATGGCCAGGTCCAGTTCTTCACCCACGGTACCCGCCGCGCCCCGCTGCAGAACTACCCCTCCGACGCCGGGCTTGAGTATGAGGAGGTGTGGTTCCCCGCGATCGACGGCGTCATGCTCGAGGCCTGGTGGATCCCGTGCCCCGGCGCCAAGCGCGTCCTCCTCTGCAACCACCCGATGACCTTCAACAAGGGCGGCTTCCCCGGCACGCAGCCGGGCTACGGCTCCTTCGGCGCGATCGACGTCAACTTTATCCCCGACTACGAGCACCTGCACAAGGCCGGCTACGCGATCCTCGCGTACGACCAGCGCAACCACGGGCGCTCCTACTCCAACTGGGGCGGGTACACGACCATGGGCGTGGATGAGAGCCGCGACGTCGCGGGCGCGATGCGCTTCCTCGCCTCGTGGGGCAACACGCGCGACATGGAGATCGGCCTCTACCTCCGCTGCATGGGCGCCAACTCGGGATTGGCTGCCTTCCGGAAGTACCCCAAGGATATGGCGCCGGCACACGCCCTTGTCGCGCTCCAGCCCGTCAGCGCGGACGCGTTCGTCGCCAAGGCCGCTGAGGGACAGGGCCTTGACGTCGCCAAGGCCCTGGACGCGTTCGACAAGGGCGTGTGGGCCGAGGTGGGGATGACCGCCGCGGACTTTAGGCCCCAGACCTCTGCCCCGCACGTCAAGATCCCCACGCTCGTCGCGCAGGTCCGCGACGACGTGTTCGTCGACGCCAAGAAGGACACGCAGGAGATCTTTGACGCCATCGGCACGCAGGAGAAGAAGCTCCACTGGATCACGGGTACCACGAGGCGCTTCGACGGCTACAACTACTTTGGCAAGACGCCTGACGAGCTGCTCGGCTGGTTCGCCAAGTACTTCCCCGCAAAGTAAATTGGTAGTCGTTACAGTCTTTGAAAACTACTCGTCGCTGTTGCTGCGTCGTGCCAAACACTGATCTACTGTTTTGCTGATCCATTGATTAGCGGATTTTGTGTGATCGTGTGAGGCTGACTAGCGTCTCGCACCTCGCATCGCGCAGTGCGCCACCCCAAGCCCGAGGTACCTGCCTATCCGACAATCTGGCGGGCTGCCGCAGGCTTAGCTGGCCAAGGGCCGTCCAGCCTCGGGCCTCGGGCCTCAAAGGCATCAGCTGGCAATCCAGCCCCCCTCGCATCCTTTGCGGGCCTCCTTTGCGCTAAACCCGGGCGCAGGTAGCAGGCGAACCTGCCCTCCCAAGGACTCACGGCCAGAACCCCCAGCTACGCGATGTTCCACTATGCAGTGGTTGACTCCCGAGTAGCTGATCGATGGGCGGATCGGCGGATCGGCGGCCGGCGGACTGTAGCTGCAGCGCGACCCACGCGACCCAGCGTGCGTGCTCATCTTCAGCGTCACTCGTGGTCGAGGCGGGTCAGCCCGCCTGGCTCTGCACTTGGCTCAGGTATCTAGCAGCGTGGAGCCTTCGTTCGGACGTTCGCGAGGGATCCGTGATGCTGCAGAGAACCTGGACACTGACTATCTCCCCATGTTTCCAGCGGAAGTGGCTGTCGCGGCTCATAGCGGTTGACCGCGCATGACCGCCGATAGGATCGGCAATCGGCGACTCGCACGCGCCGATGCCAGGGCGGATTCCAAGGAAGCGGGTCGCTCCTCGGGGAGCGGAGCCCCCTCCGCCCGCTCCGTGTCCTGCACAGTTGCGACGACCACTGAGGCCGGCGCCACCGGGCCCCCGTCCTCCCTGCTCTCAGCGACTGACGAGCCTTGAGCAGGCCAGCCCGGCTTGCGAGCAGGAAGGGGTGTTGCGGGATACACAGATTGGTTGCGATGAGGATCCACGCGTGGCTCAGAGGGGCGCTGATTAGATCAGGTCCGACGCTGATCCCCCGTCCATCGAGCACCGCGCTGGGGCGAGCGAACTTGCGATCTTGTTTGAAGGGGTTTAATGAACTGGGGCGCGCCATCACCACCCCGGGCTCCACTGCACTGCTCCATCTCCTCGCACCTCGCACCTCACTGGCCTCGCTGGCCCTGCTGGCCTCGCTTGCCTCGCAAGTTGAGTCAACCCGGAGGCGACTGTGCACCAATCGAGTCGCCTAGCACCTTCCCTCCCTCCTGGGTGAGAGGCCATTTGAGATATAAACCCCCCATCTCACGCATCTCATCTCTCCATCACACTTCTCTTCAACACTCTCTCCATCGCTCTAGCTCTCTAGCTCTCCACCTTCACTCCACAGACTTTCTCCGCACACCACTCCTCACTACCGCTTCACACTCGCTCACTATCACTCCACTCTTCCTCACTACCACCCACACCCACTTCATACCTTTCACAATGCTCGCCAAGACCTTCCTCGCTCTCTTCGCCGCCGCGTCGGCCGTTGCCGCTCCCTTCGCCCCCCAGCACGAGCCCCGCCAGTCCCTCATCGATGTCGACGCCCTCGTTGCCCTCGGCAAGCTCCTCAACGCTGTCGTCGCCGTTGACGTTCTCCCCGGCGCTCCCTGCAACAACCCCTGTGGCGCCGCCGGCGGCAACCAGACCTGCCTTCCCGAGGGCACGATTTGCTGCGAGCAGCCCGGCGGTGGCCCCTCTGGTGAGTTCATCGTTCTTACCCAGAACCACCACCCCCCCTTAAGCCCCTCCTCCCCCCCTCGACAACCTCATCGTTTTCCCTCCTTCCTCGGCCCTTCCCATTTCTCAAGTCAGCCGCTCACTCCAGGCTTCGGCTGCCCTTCCACCCACCCCGTCTGCAAGTGCGACCCCCAGGGCACCGGCGAGTCGCCCCTCATCTACGTCTGCCTTGCGGTCGACGTCAACCTCTAAGCGAGTGAGTTGGCTCCCCGTTCTTGCTGATCCCAGTTCGGTTATCCGATCATCCGTCATCAAGACGAATACTTCAAGGACCCACCCCCCATCACTGTACATCACCTCAGTACCTCAATAGCTTCCACCTCTCTCACCTTCACTCCGGCAACACTGCCACCACTTTCTTTGCCTCTTCGGGCCCTTCGGTAGCAACCCTCTCTCGAGCTAATCTTGTACATCGCTGCCTATGAACAGTCTTTAAACCCTTCCCACATGATGCTTCAGATTTTCGGGGCTTTCATCTTTGCCGACACCATGGATTAGTTGGCTGATGACGATGCACTTTGCCACCCTACTCGAACTGTCTCACCACGGTGTCAGCCTGCCAGCATCCGACACCTCTTGCGTTCTAGCCTAAATCTCTGTGCATCTTGTGGTCGGCCTGCGTGACATCCCAGGCTGAGCAAGGTGGGCGGTGCGCGCCATCTTTGTCCATTTTCGTGTCCTCCTCAACGATCCAGGTCCTTACACTGATCTACTCGTCAACGGCACCAGCGGGAGGTCTAGAGCTCGGGAGCCAATTCAGGCATGATCGGGCAGGTGGTGGGTAGTGTGGACTGCCACAGAGTGGGTACTGCCACTCTATGCATTCATCCAACCTCCACCTCGGCCTCGACAGGCCCGCTGTTCATCTCTGCTTCATTCCCCCAGTCTGCGTTTCAGCAATAGCTGGATTCTTTCTGCTCTCCGGGCAACCTCATTTATCCGACACCTCCTGTTCACGCCTTTCCTTACTGCCTGGCGAATGCTATTGGAGCTGCTGTCAGCCAGCGAAAATGGCTGAAACTCGCCAAAATGGCACCTTGCCCCCTTGCCTGCCACCTGCTACCCAGTTCAGACACCATCACGAGCGGAGAGGAGCTCGGGCCACTTCTGATGCGCGGGATGTGCCCGAGCCAGTCGTCACGTGGGAGCGCCCCTCTTACGAGGGCGTTAGCGCTGCCTCGGGTCGGTTGTTGCACAGAAGTGGAGTGGAGAGTGCAGATGTCTTCTCTGCCACCTCTGTGGCGTCGCTGATGGAGTCGAGTTGATGAGAGTGGGAATGGTCTGCATTGGGGCCTTCGAATGTTGTGCTGGGGCTGTGGCCGGCAAATCGTTGGCGAGCTGGCATTGTGGCCTTGTTGGTGCTGTTGATGCTGTTAAGGTGTTGCTCCGGTTCAACGACGTCTCTTTTCTCTCATCCATCCCTCCGTCGCAATATGCACCGCTTTAGAGTCCTCAACCGGGTCTTCTCCGCCACCACCACTTCCCGGGTCCAGATGATCCGCTCTGAGCTCCACGCCTCTTCCCATTGTTGAACTCAGAGATCCTGATGCAAGAGTGCCCGCCTCCACCTTCCGAACATGGCCACACGCCGCCCCCAGCGGCATCCCCGACTACCTCGTTGCGCTGATCAGAAGCAGGGACCAAACCCACGTGGGGCGCAAAGCGGAGAAGGGCCCATGGTTCAGTTCTATTTCTCCCCTTCGCACCAGCACTTGCCACCACTCCCGAACTGGGACCATGCTCCGCATCCTGCTCTGCCTCTTCCTCCCAGTGGCCATGTCCGCCCCGCTTCCTCCCGCCACCCACAGCGTCCCAACCAACCAGTCCCCGCTCCCTGACTGTCCCCGCCCGTGCGGGATCTTCTGCCTCCGCGTCGGCGACATCTGTTGCCACCCGAGCACCGGTGCGTCTCCCGCCACCCCGCCTGACACCAGGGCTGTACTGCTACCCCGGCTACCGATGCGGGCGCGAGGTGCGCCCTGGCGGCTGGGCTGTCGCTGCCGTGGACCGGTGTATCCCGGTCGAGAAGTGAGACTACGAGGCTGGCTCGGGCGCGCTGATCCCAGGGCGCAGGACGCCATGCCGGCTACCTGACATGCAGGGATACCGGTGTGCGCATATCGGCGCCGGTTGGAGAGAGTGTTTGGGTTGTACTGTATGCAGAATCTTGCGGAACCGCGGAAGTGTGATGGCGACTGGCCTGCTTTACAGTAGCTACAGTACCACAGGCTGTGCAAGCTGCGCACCTCCGCCAACAAACGCCTGGCCCTTAAGCGGAACCCAGGGCATGGCATGCATGGCCTGTTGGCATTGCCATGACGACGTTCCGTTTCTGCCATATCTTCCCACTCGAACTCCAGCACAACTTCTCCGCATGTACCGGTCGTCTCCTCAGCCATATCCCCACATGTCACATCTCGCATCTCACATCCACAACATCCTCCACATACTGTATGTACCAGAGCCCCATGCTCGACGGTTCACCACGGCCCTCCTCCTGTGAAGAACGCCGTCATCAGCGCCATCGCCATGTTGCCCAACAGTTGAAGTCTTCGGCGGACTCCCTCCCCGCCCGCAATGGTGGTACGAACCTTGCCCACCTCCAGAGCCAGAACCGCACGACCAACCGAACGCGACTGGAGGTCTGTCGAGAACGCCCACTGTACTCTTCCGTATGTGGAGCACCAGCCATTGAGCTGCCCTGTGTCTGTGCTCACACCAGAAGCCTCCTGAATGCTCGAGGCCAAGCCCCAAAGGTTTGCAAAGACAATCGCGGGACTAGTGGATAACATCAAGTTGCCCTGTGATTGTTAGCTGTCTGGTCGGCTCGAGCAAGCTGACCCCCAGGACCGATCCAGTTTGGAAACCCGTAGTCGTACCTCCCCTCACCTTCTACTAATTCTTCATCCGCTCCCACCACCGCGAGACCTGTTTTCACATACCACACTGAACAAGCATCGTACATTCAAGCAGAGTGTGCATGCGAAGGCCATGTGCTGGATCTTATCCGGAGTTTGAATCACCTACAGATCTCCCGAGGGCCTCACATTTCCTTCTGCAACGCATCGTTTCAAGCTCAGTTACAATTGATCAGCCACATTGCCACACAAGCTCTCATCGCGGGTCATTACCCGACTGAACCACCGCTGGGGTTCCCAAATGCCGGAGCCGAGAAACGAGATATGGGCGCCGGGGGCGTGGGACGATTTGGGTGGGTTGGGTGCAAGGAAGGGTGCGAGCGAAGCCGCCGATCCGTGTGCCGATCCAGACACAACCAACGCCTCCGAGGTACAGGACAAGAGTGGAGGCCACCGTGGAAGGCTCATCTACTGTATCATCCTCAAATCTCCTCCCATCTCTCCCTCTCTCCCTCCTCTCCCTCGCTCCTCTCCTCTCTCCCTCTTCTCTCCCAACGATTCTCGCCAATCGATCCCATGCGCGCCCTGCTCATCCTCCTCGCCCTCTCAGCGGCCGCGCCCCTCCCCATTCCGGCGGACCAGGACGGGATTCAGCTGCCCCCTCATGATTGCTGCCGCCCATGCGGGCTATACTGCCTTCGCGTTGGCGAGGAGTGCTGCAACCCTACGACGGGTGAGTCTATCCTTGCTATGCTGAGATCAGGCTTCTTCTGCTTCCCGGGCTACGCGTGTGGGGGGAACTGGGCGCCCGACGGCCTCCCACCTGACCGCCCAAACCAGTGCTACCGGATTTAAGAAGTAGGGGCGAGTCGCGTGAGTCGGCAGAGGGAAGCGCTAATCCCAGGTGTGAAGTCTGAAGGGGATATCTCGTTGAACAATACCCTGCCGACACTGCTGTCGCCGCTCACATGCTTACCACTTTTAATGGGGGCGATCAGAACCCTACTAAGACAGACTGCAGCCATAGCAGGCCCAGCGACCGTTCACTGCCATTGGCGAGTTGCCACTCGAGCTGGTATTAGAGCGGCGCACAACCCTCATATCATCCAATGCCCGGCCTGTCTCTTGCTTCTCCACCACTCACTCATGCTCCATCCCAGCTCACTCTTACTTTACTCAGTCATGCTCCTCTCCCTCCTCCTCCTCTCCCTCCTCGCCACTTCCTACCCCCACAATCTGGCCATCGTGGAAGACATCTCACTCGAGTCTACCACTGGCGCCGCACCTCCCACCGAGATCTGTACCACCCCATGTCACGGCGAGTGCCTCCCCGCAGGCGCGACATGCTGCGACCCAGTGACTGGTAGTCCCCAATCCCGCCGCGCTGACACCAGGCGCCTTTTGCCCTCGATACCACCGCTGCGCTGAAGCCCACGACGAGGTTTACGTTCCGCCCAAGTACGACTGCATCCCAACCTACTAGAGTGAGCCAGCTGCGGGATGTGTGACTGACCGTTGATCCGCGGTCCGTGGGCTTGAGCGCCACAACCTCCTCGGATGCTCTGGCGCCCCTCACTACTCCGTCGTCCCCGCCGCCAGCCGACCTCCCTCTCCGATTAAGTTCCACGCAGGTAAATAGTGCCCCCCAGTTTGTAATGATGGACCACCCAAGTTAGTCAAGACTGCCCCTGTGCCAGCCGACGGGAAACCATTGACCCCGTAGACTGACGCGCACCCTTCTTACAACTCCCGCTCGCTCAGGTCACCTGCACCGCTTTGGAGGGTAAGTCCGAGGGTCGGGGCATGCCAGTGCCATACCACGACTTTGTGCGCTGAGAAAGATAACACAGCTCCGCGGGCCCCACCCTCCCCAACAGTGTCCAGACTCCCATTCCCGCCCCCATCGTGCTGTCAGCGGCCGAGGCTGCGCCCCTCCTCGTCTGGGCCCTCCAGCGCCCTCACTTGGGCCCCTACTGCCCCTTGTTTGAATCCACACTTCCAAGCCCTGCTAGCCAGCGTCCAACCCTCACGACCTGCTGCCATTCCGACGGACAGCCGACACAACGCCACGCAGCTGGTCCGAGGCCAGTCAACCACCGCGGCACGGCCCTTCTCTCCGCACTCTGCCGCGCCCCCCCCCCCCTCCCACGAAGTCAACCGGCCCAAGACGATGAAACGGTCCTCTCGACGCGTCGCCACGTCGTCTCGCGACCACAGCTACCGCTCCGCCTCCCACCCTTCTCCGCGCTTCCAAGCTCATCCTCCTCGCCCTCGCCCTCCCCGCCGCGTCTGGCTCGGATACTCTGTACAGCCCACACGCTGCGTACCTGCATCCCCGGTTTATGCGAGATCCACCAGGAGAGGCGGAAGGAGGGGGCAAGGGGGTGAGTGGCGGTTGTGGCGGGAGACGTGGTTGCGCCAGGGGCAGTGGGTGAATAGCGCTGTGACGGGGTATCAGGGTTGGTGCTTGACAGCGCGATTCATGTCGGCCTGAGGATGGCGCTGTGGGTTGGTGAGGGAAACCCATGGTTGGATCTGGGCTCTCCAGGGTGAGAGACGATGACGGCCAATACCTTCTACGGCCCAAAGTCCTGTTCAAAATAGATTCTGAACACCGCTGTGGCGACATGTCCCAGAGGGTACAGCTACAGCCCCATCCAGATCAGTTGGAATGGCACTATGACTGTGTCCCTGCTCCCTACATGGACGCCAACTCTGGGCCGGGCCTGAGGGCGGCAAGGTGGCCAGCGGAACCTACCTTGACGGTACAGGTGTTGACTCCAGAGCCTGAGATGCTGAGCGCGAGATGGAGGCCTACCAGAATGTGGGCTACTCCTCGCCTTGACATTGTGGTTCAACGGCCTCATCACTGCCTTGGCCATCCCGGACGCCAGCTGCCCTCCTGCACCTTGCTTGGTGATAGCTACATGCATATGTATGTTCAGTGTCCGATAGTGTAATATTAACAACTGGGGCTCAGCCCTCCATTATGATCGCGACGATGGTCACAGATCAGACAGTTTAGAACGCAACGCCGACCTCGTGCGCGCGCGCGTCCTGCCTGCCGACGACGTAGGGGTGAGAGAACGTCGTAATGTCGACGACCTGGGCGTTGAGCGCCTCGTCGTCGCTCATCTCGCTCAGCATGCTGATGCTCGAGATCGAGCCGTGCGGCGTGTGGCGCACCGTGCTGACTGAGCAGTACGAGTCGCGCTCGCCGATGCGGCCGAGCTCCGGGGTCCCGTACAGTGCCACGCGGTGGGGGTGGGCGCTCGACAGGCGGTTCGGGCGCACACGCAGCTCATCGTCGTCGGCCGGCGAGACGGCGATAATCGGCTTGGTCTCCTTGATGTCGAGGCCGAGGCCGAGCCCCAGACCGAGACCCGGGTTGTCCGGCAGCTCGGAGCTCAACTCGAGGTCGTCGAGCGCCAGGTCAAGCTTGTCCGACTCGGGGGACGACGTGATCGAGCGCTGCGAGTTCCACGACGACGTGGTGCAACCAGAAGACGACGAGGGCATGCTGCCGTGCGACACAAGCGACGGGAGCGAGGCGTGCGAGGTGTAGCTCTTGGGCGTCCCGGGGAGAGGGGGGAGAGGGCCAGTGGGAGGCGCGGCCATCGTCTTGCGCCTCATCTCGACATCCTCGCTGGGCACTTGGGGCAGGGTGCGCGAAGGGGGAGAAGTTGAGGCCGCCTTCCTCACGGGCGGACGATAGTTGCCCATCATCACTGGCGCGGCCGAGAGCGGACGGGGTGAAGAGAAGTCGTAGATTGGCTCGGAGACATCGACAGTGGCACGAGCATCTGCGAGGCGCTGCGCAGCAGCGTTGGCCATCATCGCCATGTCCTCGCCCAGCGGAGGAAGGTCACAGGCGATGGCTGCGAGCTCGGCCAGCGACTGAGAGATCGACCGACCGTCGTCGTGCGCCTGGTACAGCGACGCAGTGGCGCGCCTGGGCGACTTGGGGAAGCGGGGAGGCGGGGCAGGAACGGACTGGAGCGCGAGCGTGAAGCTCGGCGGTGGCATGGTTGCCTGCTCGTCCTCGGTGCGCACCTCGGTCTCGTCAGAGGCCGTGTCCGACTCGGCGTCGCTCAAGTCCAAGTCGTCGAGCGGCACAGTGTTNCCGACGAGCTGCCCATCGCCCAGTCGGGGCGACGCCTTGAACTCGTCAAGGTCAAAGTCGAGCTTGCGCGCGGTCACAGCCTCCTCAGCCTCCTCCTCCTCCTCCTCCTCCTCGTGCATGACCTCGAGCGTGTGCTCAATCGACGCGCTCCGGCGGCGCGCGCGCTCAGAGGACGTGCTGCGCCGGTGGGTCGGCTGGGGCTGGTCGACCTCGGCATCCTCCTCTGCCGCACCTGGAGTCGCGGGGATGACATTGAACATCGGCACGTCGTCGGCCGCCCCGGGAGGGAGAAGGCTGACGCGCTTGGGCGGAGTCGCGGGCGTCGGCGTCACCGAGGAGCGGCCGGAGGGGGCGGTGGGAGGAAAGGTGAAGGCCTGTGGGCCGCTGTACACGGGGCTGTACCCATGGCTGCCGCTGCTTGAGGCGTACGAGTACGAAGGGTACCCGGAGACAGTGGCGAAGTGGCCATTGTTGGACATGGGGGACATGCCTGGAGAAGGGGAATGGCCGTGCGAGGAGATCGAGGTAAGCGTCGAGATGGACGCGATCGAAGCTCTGGTGCTTCTGGTCGAGCGCATCTGGGGTCTGGAGCTCACGCGACGGGCACGAGAGGAAGAGTTGGATATGGCGCTGGCAGGCCGGCTCTGCGACTGCGGAGCAGCACGCACTGTGCTCTGGCTGCTCGTGCTCACGCTCGAGGTTGGGCGCGCGGAGCGGTAAGCGACGGGGGCCGCGGCGCCTCGGGCAACGGGTGTGTACGGGCGGCATGCGGCGTCGGCCGGCGACTCGGGCACTGCGGCGTACCCGCCGGTCATGGTGGACGCGGTGGAGAGGCGCGAACCGTCCACCGGCGACGGCGTCGCCTCGCGCGAGGTGGAGGAGCCACGCGAGTTGACAGATACGGTGCGCGTCTGGATGGGTGTGGAGGGAAGGCGTGCCTGGGACGAGTGCGAGTGCGAGTTTGGTGTGCCAGGAGGGAAGTAGGAGCCGGTCGAGCCATGGGAGCTCGCAGAGCTCGCAGTCAGGGCTGGGGAGGGAAGGCTCGTGGTGCGGCGCCCTGGGGAAGGTGAGTGCGCCGACAACGAGGGCGAGGCGTGCCCGCGCGCCGAGCCGACAGAGAGGGAAGGCGAGGGGATAGGGAGGGGCGGGGTCGGGGAAGCCGACTCGGTGCGGAACGAACTTGGGGGAGGCTGGTATCCCGGGCGAGGGGAGCGGGTGCCAAAAGTAACGCGGGCGGTCTCGCGCTCGTCGTCACTTGCGGAGCGCGACGGCCTGCGGCGGAGGATGCTCTTGGTCTTGTGAAGTGTGGGGGTGTAGGTGGCCTCGGGGCTAGGGCTGGGGGAAGGTACACGCTTGCGCCAGAATTTGAAGTTGTTCGGGTTGGGCGAAGTCGTGGGGAGTTCTGGCGAGAGGAGCTCGGTTGCGCGCTCCTCGGGGGTGCCGGCGGGCGCGGTGGGCAGCGGGGGCACGACGGCGGGGCGCGTAGCCTCGGTGGCGCCCTTGGAGAGCTTGCGGAGGCGGCCGAGCGACGCCTTGTGCTGGAGCGTCTGGAGAATGGGCATCTTGCTCAAAGACGCTGTGACGAAGAGAGAAGAGAGAAAGAGTAAAGATGATGGTGGAGAAGTTGCTCGTCGCTCTCGTAAGAGTGCGAGGCGAGACGGGAAGAGCGGAAGTGGGAATCGGGTCCGGCTTGCTGGGCGTTGGCGGCGGTACGGTGGGTACGGTGGGCGTGACGCGTGACCAGAGTGCCGAGAGACGATCAGCTGTCGGCTGTCAGATGGGTTGACGGGAGTGGGAATGAAAGAGATGGATCAAGTGACAAGAGTGACGAAGAGAGAGAGGAGGGGGGCGGTGTACAAGAATGGTTGAAGAGGAGTTGAAAAGGAAAAGAGGAAGAGGTGGGTGAACGAGGAAGAGGAGAAGAAGAGTGGGGAAGAAGAGCAAGTGGATGGTGAGCAAGGAGGAAGGAAGGAAGGTGAACCAGAGGCGACAAACCAGAGTATCCAGTATCCAGGGGCAAGACAGAGCCAGTTGAATTGACTCTACAGTGGTGGCTGGCCAAAAAGCAAGTCGCGTTCAACCTCTCACCCCACACAGTCCAGAACAAACAGAGGCGTCGTCGCCCCCAAGCCACCAAAGTTGAACCTCTTGCTGCTCATGCTCAAGGTCGTCGTCGTCGTTCTCGCTTGCTGCTCCTGTGTCCCTCGCTCTCCCTCGCTGCCCCTCGCTGTCCCTTTCAACGTCGAGTGCCTGCATCTAGGAAAGACAGCGAGCTAACAGAGCAACTGGAGCAACTCGAGTAATAACAGAGCATAAGAAGAGGAGGGTTGAACAGGAACGCCAGTTGAATACACCTCCCACCCTGCAGGAGTTGGCTTGTTCCTGAGCATCACCTCCACTCCAACCTCTGGTCTTGTGCCAATCTTGTGGCAGTTTAAACTTTGGGACGCGTCTTTACGCGTCTCTCTTTCTCACAGCTCAATTACTCGGTCCTTCATCGGTTCTACTCTCCCTACCCAACCATTTATCCCAAGCTCCTCACTGGATCACTGGTCATCATGTTGCTCTAACGTCATCCCCTGTCCTGACCCACCCCGACCATTGTCCTGCGCCTCCCGTGCAGACGCGTCGTACCCGTCCAGGGTGGGAGACTGGTATGCGCCAGGCAATGCGTCAGGCAAGACACCCATATTCCATTTCCAGGCTCACACACCTTGTCGCTGAGCCGGTCTCGTCGGATGAGCGGCCCTCCGTCCCATTCAAGCATCTGCAAGCAGCTCTTGACTCCTCACGCCGGCGGGTATGGCCCACATTCCAGTCACCCGCGCGCAACCCACGAACCCCACATGCGCTTTCCAGGCTGCAGGCAGACGCGCCTCCCCGGACCTTGGTCAACTGAATGCCCAGCCTGACATGCCAATGTCGCACCCTGTTGCACCAGGACTGCATGAGCGAAAGTTACGCGCGCAGCCCAGACGACGAGGTACACTAGCTCGCACCCCCAAACCCAACGCCGGCCCCCCGATCGACGCCTCCTGCATCCTCCGACGGCGTGACACGGCCACTACGGGTCGGGAGATCAGCAGACTCCACCGGAACGCCGTGCGTCTCGCCAGATGGGGCAGGTCTGGGGCCAGCAGAGGGCAGATGACCCAGAACCGGCAGCGTGACCGGGTCCGGAGTGCTGGCTCTTGATCGCCAGCTCCTACCCCGGAGTGGGTGGGGCACCCGCATTGTCCCCCACCCAGACACCCATCCCAGCGCGTACTGTGCCATCACGCGCGTCTCCATTCCGCAGTGCCCGTTCCCTGGGTGGAACAAGGTGATGCGGGCGAGACATGCGAGTCTAGAAGACGCCTCTGTCTCAGCAACCGCCCTCCTCGTCATCAGCGCTGAATTGCCCATGTCGTGCACCGAATTCACAGTGACACTCGCTCTGAATTGCCATCACCGACGCGTCTCCATCACACATCACTCCCAGAGGCGTCTCGAATCGTTGCCAGCACCACCCGGGACGCGCCGTGACACTGTCGGCATGTCACGGGACAGGTACGTCGTGAGCATGTTGCCCGGATGCAGGAGGGGAGGAGGCACGCGCTGCCTGGCGACTGTTCCAGACTGGTCAGGTCCGTGCACGGTCGCGTGTCAGGGCTCAATTGGGTTGGCGCGCGGATTGCGGATTGGGTTGGCGGCATTGGAGGATTGAGTTGGAGGCCGACTTGGCGCTGTCCAGGAGTTTAGGAGGCTGAGCAGCCAAGCAATGCAAACAACCTGAACAGCAAGCCTGAGGGAGCGGAATGCACGTGCGGGTGCGGAGGCGACGGTTGACTTTGTTCGACATGGATGGCAAGGCTTGCTCCGTGTGGAGCGGGCCTGGATACCTCATGTGAGCCAGATCCCGGTTCTCGGTTCCACCTCTTCTGCCCTGCCCACCCAACCCCCGCTTGTGCGCCAGCACACTGCATGAATTATGGCTACGAATCGTGTGTGCCGGCTGCCGTTTGCGGCTCAATGTCACTCCCACTCATACCATCCTCTATCTTCCTCTACTTGTCCTTCTTCCGCGGCTTCTGTCTGCCCTCCCTCTTGGCCACGGCGCGCGCGAGCTTGAGCCCACACGCGTTGCAAAGGTCCTTGACGCCATTCTCGCCCTTGCGCCATTCGGGGCTCTCTCGCGTCCCGCACCCACGGCACTTCTCGACGTCGCCGGGCGGGCGCACGAGTGGTCGCGTGCTCCCACCCCGCGTCTGTGGTACTGGCGCGTGGTTCACTGGCTCGGGCACGCGCGCATATCCCGCGTCGTACTGCGCTGGCGGAGCATACCCCCCATGCGCCGGGTACTCTGGGGCGGGGAAGGGTGGTGCTGGTGCCGCATATCCCCGCTCGTACTCTGGCCGCCAGTCCTGTGGCGGCCCATTCGAGACTGGCTGTGGTGGGGGTGCTGGTGGTGCCTGCTGCTGCGGCTGCTGCTGTGGCTGCTGCGGTGCGCTCCACGCCTCATGGGCGGGGCCCGCCGTGTTCTTCGGCAGCTCGTACCGCTGGGTCGTCTGGAAGCAGGCGAAGATGATCTGGTCGTAGGGGATGAAGACCGACGTAACATGCCGGTACACGCCCTCGGTGCGGATCGAGTGCTCGGCGCCAAACCGCGTCGTGCAGTTGGTGCGAACTTCCCCTGGCTTGGCCGCCAGGGCGTTTGGATCCATGTCGACGCCACGCATCAGGTCGTCGTACTCGTCCGAGTCATACAACCCGTCAAACTGCTGTGACGGCTTGTCCGTTGGCCGGGCTGGTGGCCACGTGAACACCATCGACGTCGGATTGGCAGCGTTGTGGTTGACAGAATGCAGCTGGAACACTCGCGTTGGTGGGTATCGTGTGCGGGGTGGCGGGGTGACGTTGGCCGATACACTCTGTTGGAGGGTCTGAATGTGCTCGTCCGTCATGCCGACCGAGCCGCAGAAGTTGGACCAGCCCTCGTGCCGGCGGTTCGGGTCATTGTTGGCTTGTGGATCAAAGTCCTTTATCGCATGGAAGAACGCGAGCAGCAACCCATCCGCCACCTGATCCCGATGAGCACGTGTCGATCGTCTCTCGATCAGTGACTCACCCAATTCAACACCAGATCGATGATGAGATAGTCCGAGTCCTCGGTGACGGCGTTGATGTCTGGTGGCAAGGGAATGTCGCTTGGCTGTGCCCCGCACATCTGGCGGATACGTGACAACCGCGAGAAGCGCATGCTGTGTGTGTCAGCATGCCGCTCTATCGGTGACGTCTGCGGCGACAAGCAATGCGACGCCAAGTGCGACGCTAGTGTGATCGACGCCCGCCAGGTACGTGCAATCGGAGCCAAGATAAGAGACAACAAGTCTCGGACGGCCAACGACTGCCCTCGGTGCCAAGCACGCGCCCGACACCAGGTGCTGACTCACCGCGTCACACTCCCCTGCAAGTCATCGGATTGGATGGCGCTAGCGAGGTCGTTCCGTGCCTCTGTCTGTCAGCTCTGGAGTGTTCGCATGGCGAGTGCGAACGAAGCTGAGGCAAGCCCGATGCTAGCTCCGTGGCACCTCCTCCAGCAGCTCCGGCGTGGTCAGCCAACTCACGTTCCCGTTCGCTGGGATGGATGAGGTCGATGAGGCCGTGGTTCAGCACGCCAAGGTGCTGCGGCCCCAAATGTGTGCTTAGCACTGGGTCGAGGTAGACAAACTTGAGCTCGAGCTTGGTCCCGCCGCCCGGCGCCGAGCCGAACTGCGGGACCAAGAGGGCCCAGTAGCATCGGATGCGGCCCACACTCTGCGGAGGCGTAATGAGGTCGCAGATCGAGAGAGAGCGGCGTGGGCGCGGTTGTTGGGTGTGCGCACGGTGGGCGGGAAGGAGCGGTGTCGGGTGAGGTGGTTCGTAAGCGCCAGGAGGCGGTTTGGGCGGAAGGATGCGCAGCGGCGGCGGGCCGTGTCGGAGGTGGTAGCCGTTGGCGTAGCCGTTAGGTTGACCGTTGGGATGCCCGTTTGAAGGCCCATTTCCATGGCCGTGGCCGTGACCGTGACCGTTCATGGTGGATAGGATGAGAGGAGGCAAGACCGACATGGATGTGGGGGGGGGGGCGGGACATGGCGCGAGGGAGCATGGCCGATGGTGACGGGTTAGAGGACGAGGATGGGGTGCGGCATGGGCGCGAGGGGTGGCGTACGGAGCGAGGAGGGTGTAAGCATGTGTGTGTGCGGGAGAGGGTGCGGCGTGTGGTGGGGGGAAAGGAAGGGGAGGAGGGGGTCGAGGTGCGAGGACGTACGGGCAGCGTGATTGCGGACATGGGTGTGCGTGTTATGACGGGCAGTTGTGGGCGGCGGCGATGAGCGACTGTGCGTGGAGGGGGTATGTGCGCGTCGTTGATGGGATGTGAGGAGATGAGATGTTGAATGCAGGGATGGAAGAGTGGATGGATGGAATAGAAGTGGATGCGAGTGTGAGCAAGAGAGAGTGAGGGATGAAGGGGGCAGACGACGAATGGCCCAGTGGGATGGATCACAGTGAAGGGGTGAAGGGGGGAGGAGGGGGGGGGATTGTGATCGGCGGCGGGGCACAAGTGATCGAGAATCTGCCCCTTCCCCTCCTTCCTTGCTTGCTTCCCTCCCACTCCTCTCTCTTCTCTTCCCCTCCCCCCGTCGGTCATATCCTTCAAAAACGTCACCACTACTCTCCCTCCTTTCATCTCCCCCCCTCATCACCTCACCTCATCTTCACGGCCACCCCGAATGCATGCTCGCACCTCCCTCGCCCTTCTCTCCCCCTTGATCAACCTCCTCGCTCTGACGCCAGATGCATACACCTTCCCCGGAACCTATCCGGCACTTCCATCGGCCGTCCGGCACTGGCCTATGACAGATGACGACGGCGCTGCGGTGACAAACCCTCGGCCATCGGGTGGCCATCGCGCGCTGGTCGGAGGCGGCGACCTGGCAGCGACAACATGTCAGCTCCCCCACCCGTACCTGTCCACCGGTACCTATTTGCGTGGTGGCGTGGCGGGCATATCTCATATCATTACCCGTTGCAGCCCGTCTCGTCCGCTGGGTCTAGCTGGTCACCTGGACGGCAAAAGCTGCGCTCACGCGCCTCACGTGCTCGCTAATAAGTGACGTCGGCTGCAGCAATCCAGCTGCCAGGCACCCTGGCTTCGCACCGGCCCGGGGCCGAGCGATCGAGAGGCTGCAGATCTTAGGCTCTAGATGCATACAAGGCTCCACACCCACCCCACCACAACATCAGATCTCGCTCTTGTTAAGGCCGCCGTGGTGATCTGCAGGCCACGCCATGGCACGCCAGTACCTCTGCAGATCTCTCAAAGATCGACAGTGCCGGGTATGCCGGCCGGGAGTGCGCATTCTGTGCAGATCAGGTCCTAACTGTCCTTGGACGAGCTGGAATGTGGCCCAACGGCGCAGAGCTTCCTCAAAGAAGATTTTCCAAGCACCCAGGCCCGCTCCATCAGGCTGGACCGAGTCGGAAGTGGAGTGGGCCCCGAAGCCGTCGAGGAAGTTCCACACTGCCGCCGTTGCGGGTCCGCGACGATCCTGTCCCACATGTGCTGAGGGACAGCCGGGATGGTAGGTGCGAGTGGTGATCGACAGAGTGCGCAGCAGACCTCAGGGAAGTGCATCCCTCATCGCAGCTCCATGTCTTCTTCGCTTGGTCTCCGGAGATGCAGAGGTCGGAGGCATGACCGCCGCTGTATGGCATGTACGGGAGGGGACGGCCATACAAGCGATAGTGAGGTGCGGCTAAACCGGCTGAATGCGAGCTCTGGGTCGAGGCTGCTGATTGGATGATGTGCCATGGAACCATGCCATGAAGGATATGGGAAATCCACTTAACTCAGAGGTTTTAGAGTTTCTGGCTTCGATTCCAGTCGAGACCAGAGGGTCGCAGGTTCGATTCCTGCAGTGGATTAGCTCTGTACGAGTGCTTTTTAGGCTTGGGTGGTCTGAAAGGATCGTCGCGAAGCCGCGTGGGTCGTGGGTGGCGGGTGGCGAGGTGGCCGAGGTGGTGAGACCGTAGGTGCGGAAGCAGAATGTCGGCATTCTTGCGCCGATCACATGCCGCACGCCTCCAACATGCCTCGATTCACCCAACCGCAGGTGTACTTCTTCTTTCCACGCTGACACTTCAGCACATCAGCACCATGGTCCTCCTCGATAGCACAATGTACCCCCACATCTGAGACCTTATCGTCTCTCACGCCCCGCACGACCTCATCATCAGCATCCGCGCCGTCAACCGTGACAACCACACGACAGCCGACAGCCTCCTCTTCCAACACGTCAGCCTCGGGCGCCCAGAAACCGGCCTGGATCTTCTTAACACCCGCCACTTCCGCCTCCCAGTGTACGCGTACTCCTTGGTCGACGGCGCTCCCCGGCGCCTTCCCGTTCCCACCCTGCTATGGAGGGACGAGCACCTGGCTCCCCACGCCGGCTGGCAATACACCCGCATCCTCGGCTTCCAAACCCCCTTCGCCGGGCTTGTGAGAAGGTTGCCCGCCCTCGAGGTCCTGCGGCGTCGGGAGGCCACGGAGATCCACCCCGTGGTGTCGACATTCGTCGACACGGTGCGCTTTCCCGACCCGAGCTCCTCCGATTCCGTGAACGTGTCCGGCTCCAGCTCCGCCTCCGGCGCCGACTCCACCTCGGTCTCCACCCTACCCATTATCGGGAGCAAGATGAATGTCACCACATCGTAGTCACAATTGATGGAGTAATACTCGATCTCGCGCCCAATGACCCACCGCGGGTCGTAGGCGTGCACCAGCCCGTGCCGCTTGCCCTTGATCTTCGCGATCCTCGGGGAGATCCCCCTCGGGTCTGGGAAGCGAAGTACGTCCACGATAGACGGCAGGGGCGGCGCGGCAAAAGTTCGGGCGGCTGCGTCGCAGTACCTGCAGAGAGGGGAGCTTAAGGGGTCGGGATCCACGGGGTCGAGGACGTCGCAGTCGAGCACGACCACATTGCCCCACTGCGCTGGGAGAGCGGGAGAGCCCCTTGACCGTCGTGTGGCGGACCGGAAGGCGGTCGCCCGCCAACGTGGCGGCGGTGACGTTGCACGTGGGGATGCCGCGAGCTATTATGCGCTCAAGCTTGACGGTGTGGAAGAGGCGGGCGTCGGCGGCCGCACGGGTGGCCTTGCTCACCCCCCGCAGGACGAGGAGGGAGTCGCGCGGTGCAGGTGCGACGATGGACTCGAAGATGAAGGGGAAGGAGGCGATGTCGAGTGTGACCACTGTGAGGTGGAGTGGGTGATGTAAACAGACGGAATGCGGTCCCGAACGCCGCACCTTGGCCGCTCGCTCGCCGGCTGGTATTTGGGCTATTTGCACATCCGCAATGTCGACATCAGCAAACGTCTGGAGCTCCCATTCCTCCTCGCCCACGCGTGCACGATTCTCGGCGAGCGTGAGGATCCCAACATAGTCCTCGATGGCAGGCGGTCAAAGTACAACACCCGTGAGGGACGGTAATTGTTCTCCGGCGCGGGTCGTCCCCAGATCTCCCCGATCGACGCGAGGATCCACATGCGCACTGCAGCCGCCCGCTCTTCGTCCGTCCCGTCGAGGGCGAGGGCGAGCTCCCGCCTCGCTGAATCCGTACCGCTCCAGCGGGGGGATTGGCATCCGCGCGGGACATTGGCAATGCCGGGACTCGATCTCCGTCGAAGGCCAGCTCGCGGAGCGCCCTCATCCGCTCTGTAGGGAGGAAGATGGTGCTCTCGTGCCCCGCCGGAGAGGAAGCTCTTGAGCTTGCCGCCCACGTGGTGCCGGGCCGAGAGTGAGAGCGCCCGGACGTTGTATAATGGCCTTGCGAGCATCACATGTCGGAACAACGCCGCATCCGCTGCTTGCCGGGCGGCACGGCTCACGCGCCGCAGACGGAGTAGAACCTCATACCCTGCGAAGCCCACGATGCGGTCGAAAATGTGTGGGTAGAGCTTGGAATCGAGCTTGGGCGACATGGTGAGGGAGTGAACGTTGCCGACATTGCTCCGCTCTCAGAAGTTGACAATACCATGACGTACATCACGTGATTGGCATTCATCGCGCTCCAGAACCACAGTCAGCCCCGAGCAGAGCCGGTAGGGCATCGCCAAACGCCTCGCAATCCCACACCTCCTCCCCCACGCGGTTCCGATACTCGTGAGCGGTGAGCACCTCGACGATATCGTCCAGCTCGAGGAACTCCTCGTCGTCGCTGAGGAAGTCGCCGGCGTCGGTCGGGAGAGCGCGGATCGCCTCCATCGTGCGCTCAGCCACGACGCTGGGCCAGTGATCGCCGTCACCGGAGCTTTGGTGTGCTGCGGCGAGTAGGAGGTCGTCCGAGTTGAGGCCCAGCTCGGCGCCGAGAATGTGCGGCGGCACGTTCTCGAGCCCAACGAGTGTATACGACGCGTGGTAGCGGTCCGCAACGAGCGTGAAGAAGAAGCGGAGGAATGTTTCGGCGCTTCCTTCCTCTTGTCCTTTCGGGGCTGGAGCCGGATACCGCTCGTCACGCGGGCATGGGCGAAAGATCAGGACGGCGTGATTGTCGGCATCCCAGAACGGCACGTTGACGTTGAACGGCCCGGCAAGACCGTCCCAAGTGGGGTCATATAGCACGAGGAGTACATGGCGCTTAACCCCGGGAACCAGAGTGTTGATGCGCGAGTCGTAGTGCCCCGGCGGTGGAAGACGGAGGACGTCGAGAAACGTATCCGTGGGCTTGAGGTCGGCGATCCACGCGCGCCGCCGGACGGTGTGCAGAGCCGGGAATCCGAAGCCATCCTCAAAGTACGAGCCTAGGACGCGCACAGCCGTCTCAAAGTCGATGACACGCGTATGTGCCCATCCGCGGTGCGGTGGAACTGTGATCTTGCCGAACGTGCCGAAGACGAGGGGCGAGACAGGCAGACGCGCCACCGAGGAAGAAACGGCCGACATGGACCGCGCGAAGACCGGAGAGGGCGTCCCCTCCGGTGGGATCCAGGGATCGTGTACAATCCCGTCCTTGTGCGAGAAAGCTATGTGCTCGAAGAGGACTCGGTCGGCGAACTCGAGCGAGGCGCGATTCACGAGCCGCAGGCGCAACAGAAGCTCGTATGGCGCGTGCGCGAGGACACGCTCGAAGATGTGCGGAAACGCCGTGGCGTCGAGGTGGGCGGACTCCATCAGGGGCGTTGTGTGGGGGACACCAAGAGTGAATGGAACATGATGAGATGATGAGCTTGAAATCGAGTTGGGTGGCGGTTGGGTGGTGACAGCGGATCTGTGACGCAATGTATATCCGTGCGGTGCTTTCAGGGCCAGGGGCAATGTTTTGCACGTGACTGTGCCCTGTAACGCCTGGAGTCCCCGCAAATACACCATTGTTTCACCCAAGCCACATCACACTTCTCACTTCTCTCTTTCTCTCTTCTCTCTCCCTTGTCTCTTCCCATTCCTCACTGTCACCTCGTCTCTCACCATGCCGGTGACGCGGCGCTCGCCAACGGCCTCGCCCCCAGGCGCCTCCACCGACGTTTCCCCCATTCCCTCCTCCGCAGTGTCCGCCATGAATGTGTCAAGTGAGACAGAGAACGAGGCCGACGACGAGGCGGCAACGACGCCGACTGCGCCCTCGCACCCTTATCCTTGGGCACCACGCTCAGCCTCCGCGCAGGCCAAGCGTCCGCCCCTCTCACACCGAGTAAGCGTGGGGAGCAGTCTCCTCGGCACTCCTGGCCCGTCCTCGGCGTCGCCTTACAGCGGAACTCGCGGGAGACCTTTCACGCCTTCTTCGCTGCCATCGCCGGGGTGGGCGGGACCTCAGCTTGACTTCCTTCGCCCTCGAGACCAGACTCGGGAGGGGACACCCACCGTCCCGCCCCAGAACGACTACCTCGCAGACTGGGAGAGTCTCCAGGACCTCGTCATGCCCGCCCCGGACCGCCGAAGCCGTTCGCCCAGTCGCCGCCGCGACCCTTCCCCCGCCGTGGGAAGTCTCCGTTCGGGCTACGGGTCGCTCGGCACCCCCATCCGTCCAGGGCGCACAGCGTCGGCTCGCATGCCCCGCGTCCCGAGTGTGACGGAGACCGACGAAGAGACAGAGGACGAAGAAGCACAATCGTCCTACTCTGCTCTTCTGAGCACATCGCCGCCCGCCCTTGACGGGCTTCCCAGCCTAGGCGCAGTCGGAGAAGAAATGGAGCGTATGGAGTCGCCTGAGCGACCGTCTGCCCCAACAATGGCGCCCCCGCGCGTCGCGTCACCACTTCCCCCATCGCAGGAAGAGACGCTGGGTGGAGCACCTCCAACGTCTGGGACGCCAACACCGAAGAAGCCTCGTACGTCACTTCTTGCTTATCTCCGCTGACGATAGAACCATCCCGATGGTCGTGGTCACCACCGCCGTACTGGGCACCCATACTCAAATGTGGGCTAGCGTACTTGATTGCCGAGCTGTTTACGTTCGTGCCTCAACTGTCACGCCTGCTATCCATGCATAGCGAAACGGACGTGCACGGCAGAAAGCGCGCCGTGCCGGCGTATTCGGCACACATGGTGGCAACGATCGTAGTCTATGTGGGTTAAGCGCTGTGCTGATGCTGACTTCAGTTCAATCCTGCACGTACGATGGGCAACATGATCCTCTCAACGCGGTACTGCGCGATCCTTGCCACGATGGCAGCGCTCGTGTCCTTGCTATCGTTCGGTATTATCCGGTTCTTTGACCTCTTCTCCCCATCCAATGGCGACCAGTGGGACTGGGCCAGCGAGCTGGGTGACTGGACCGTGTGCTTCGTGTGCGTCGGTGGCGCTATGGGGGCACTCGCCTGGCTCAAGCAGTGGGTGAACAACCCGAGTTTCAACACTGGTACGTCACCTCGTTAGTCACTCTAATGCCAGGCTGCTCGATGGCGGCTGTGACGCTCTTCACTGTCGTCGTGAAGGAGGGCGGGTGGAGGAAGCTCAAGGAGGTGCTCCTGATTGTGGTGATTGGAGGTAAGCATGGTCTTTCCTTCTTGTAGGCTGACATCAGCCACAATCACCAATGTCGTTTGCTTTACTTTCATGCCCGTCTCCGCTACAACACGGCTGCAAGGGTCGATGACCAAGTCACTAGACGCCTTCTCCACCCTCCTCGACATTCTCTGCTCCACCTTCCTCCTCGAGCAGCCGCACGCCAAGGAGAACCGCATGCCCCTTGCCCAGGCGGTCAAGGCACACGGTGCTGCGTTCAAGTCTCTCAAGGCCAACCTTGCCGAGGCGAAGCACGAGAGACTGATCGACCCACGGATGCGAGGCGCGAAGCTGGAGCTCTACGATGCGGCGCTGGGGAGCATGGCGCGTCTCGCACAACACTTGGCCGCTATGCGCTCAAGCACCCGGCTACAGGAAGCGCTTCTCCGGGCCAACCGTGATGGAAGAATCGACCTCGATAAGGCTGAGAAGCGCAACCACCACATCGCCGAGTCCGTCATCTACGAGTTGGGCGACTTACCGACGATTTCAATCGAAGAGGAGGCCGACGTGGAGGAGAGCGTCAAGCTCTTCCTTGAGCTGCAGCGCTTGACGGGAGAAGACATGGACAGCCTTGTGGTGAGCTTTCAGAGGGTCCTAAACTCACACCAGGCCAAGTGCGATGAGGCACTCGACGCCATCGAGGAGGTCATCGGGGCGCGTTCTAAATCGGACACCGAAGATGCCGACGTTCCAGGCACACGCGCAGCGGTCGCTGCAGCGCTGAGGGACTTTAGCCGATCGTCCAGCCGCGCTATCAAGCGCATCTACGCTGGGCCTCGCCGCCGCAAGGGCGTCTACGCTTCGGACAGCGACAGCAGCAGCAGTAGCGACGAAGGGCAGCACGAGCCGCAGCACCTTTCTCCATTTGTGGTGAAGGACGACGAGGACGACGGTCCCAATGAGGTCATCTTCCTTGTCTACTTGTGAGCGGACCGATCCCCGGTGCGCAGCTGACATCAGCTTCCTGTTCACCATGGAGGAGTTTGCGAGAGAGCTTCTCTTCCTGCTGGAGACAGTCAACGAGGTGAGTCCTTCCTGCTATCGACGAGCTGACCCCAGATCACAGACTCGCCGCCAGTGACAGCGTGGGACCAGCTCCGCTCCGTCATCGCTCCATGGCGCAAGTCCCACAAGAAGAAGGCCAACTTTCTGTACAAGCAGTTCCGTGAGTGTGCAGTCTACGCCAGGCTGACCCTCAGAGAAGCTGGTGCCTATCGACCCCAGCAAGCTGCAGCCGGCTCTGTTCCCGAAGACCCAGCGCGACGAGCGTGGCACACTGCTGACTCCGGCGCGCGCCGGCATGTCTCTCCGCCAGCGACTTTCTCAGTTCACCTGGGAGGTCGGCTCTCGTCTCAGTGAGCCCGACCTGCGGTACGCGGTCAAGACCGGTCTGGGTGGTGCTATCCTGGCAGCTCCTGCCTTCGCCGAGAGCACGCGACACTTCTTCTTAGACTACCGCGGCGAGTGGGCGCTCATTGCGTACTTCGCAACCATGAGCATGACCGTTGGACAGACCAACTTCTTGTGAGCTTCACGGAACCTTCATATGGCTAACAGCAGGTCCTTCTTCCGGATAGTCGGCACCATGTGCGTTGATCGAACTGTTCGCTAAAACGACACTGACAGCAGTCTGGGAGGCGCAGTTGCCGTCGTTGCATGCTTGCTGTTCCCCGAGAACCCGGTCGCGCTTCCCATCTTCGGCTTCCTGTTCTCCCTGCCCTGCTTCTACATCATCACACAGATGCCCGACTATGCGCAGGCCGGGCGCTTCATCCTGCTGACTTACGTGAGCGTTGGCGAGGCGACTGGCAGCTAACAGCAGAACTTGACCTGCCTCTATTCGTACAACCTGCGTGATGAGGACCTGTCGCCTGTAACAATCGCCGTGAAGCGCACGACATCCATCGTCGCCGGCGTGGTGTGGGCAGCGGTCGTCACCCGGTGGTGGTGGCCATTCACAGCGCGCCGTGAGCTTCGCATGGGGCTTGGGGAGTGAGTGGATCCCTTGACGAGAGCTGATGCAGCTTCTTCCTGGACCTGTCGTACCTGTACTCCAAGCTTGTTACGACATACACGCGCGGCGCTGAGCCCATCCCCATCCCGACGGACTGGTCAGATTGTTCGGACACCCCGGAGCTGCCGACGGAGCGGACGGCTCTCCTGCCGCCGGCAACACAGGCTCCGCCAGAACACCACCTCAGCCAGGGTGTGCTCCAGTTCATGGCCATGGAGCTCCATCTCCAGGGCCAGCTCGGCCAGCTTCGAGGCCTGTTGGGCCACGCAAAGAACGAACCGCGTCTCAAGGGCCCGTTCGCGTTCGACTTCTACCACGAGGTCCTGCTGAGCTGCGAGCGCATGCTCGATAGGCTGCACAGCATGCGCTGCGTGACTACGCGCTCGGAATGGTACGTCCACTCCCTAATCGTGCGCAAGCTAACAACAGGGACCAAAGCATCCGCCAGGCGTTTGTGCTCCCCGTCAACAAACAGCAGCGCGAGATGGCCGGCAGCATCATCCTGTACTTTTACACGCTGTCCGCCGGCTTCCGCCTGCGCATCCCAATGCCGCCGTACCTCCCGCCAGCCGAGGCAGCGCGCGAGCGTCTGGTCGATGCTATCCGCGAGCTCGACGTCGTAAAGCGGCGCAGCGTCCGCGGCGGCGGCCGCCACCTCCTGTTCTTCGCGTACGCGCTCGCGATGCAGGAGGTCATTGACGAGCTGGACTACCTCGGTGGCCTGTTACAGGATGCGTTCGGCGTCATCGCGACGAGCAGCGGCGTGCGCGAGTTCGACGAACTGTTCGTCGGCGGGCCCGGCGACGGCGACGAGCACGTTCACGACGCGCATCTCGCCTTCGACTCGTCCTTCCACTTCCGCTCCGCCGCATCCTGACGAACCATATAATGAAGCCACGTTCTTGACAAAACAGTACATAGACCTGTACACTATGCACTTGAGGGAGCGTGGGCGGGCTATGGGGCTAGGTGCAGTGTCGTGAGACGTTACGGATCAATGCTAGAGCTCGGCCCAGGTGCTGGACTGGGCGCGCTGCCTCCCGAGGCGGGACCACATTTCGCGGAGGCTGCCGAACTCAGCCGTGCGCATGCGCCCCTGCGCCGCCTCGGCCTGGATGTTGCGCCACAGCTCGCCGAGCACCCCGTCGAACGTCTCGCGTCGCCGCGCAGCGGTGCGCGGTACTCCCGGCGGCGCGAGCGCTGCGAACCCGAATATGGAGGTGCGCGGCGCATGCAGGCCCGACGGCGGTCTGCTGGTGCTGGCAAAGTCGGGGACGGCGTGGAACGTGGCGGGTATAGCCGAGTGGGCGTGTGGCGGGTGCGCGGACGGCAGCGAGTGCATGTGCTGGTGCTGGTGCTGGACGACGTGGGCGTGGGCGGGGTCGACGCGCTCGCCGAAGAACGCGGAGAGCTTGCGCGTGCGCCGGCGCGCAATGGTGTGCGCGCTCGCTTCCGGGGTGGAGGGCGTTGGAGGCTCTGCGACGAGGCCGGTCGCGCGCCCGAGCGAGTGGAAGAGGGCCATGGGCGAGCGCGGGGAGCGGGGCGATCTGGCTCTCGTCGCCTCGACCGTGGCGCGGAAGTCGCCGGTCGAGAAGCTCGCCCTGCGGCCCTGCGGGGCGGCGTCGTCGAGCTCGGCAATCTCGTCGACGATGCTCGCGAGGCGGCCCTGGTCGTTCTCGACGAGCCAGATCAGCGAGCGGATCGAGTCTCTGTAGCTCGTGAACGCCGGGGACGGGGCCAGCTCCTCGAAGCTCACGTGCTCGTGCTCGTGCGACGGCGCGCGCACATGTCTCGCCGGCGAGCCCGAGAGCGCGGCAAGCGCCGAGGCGTGCGCCTGCGTGCTGCTCGCTGCCTCTTCCTGCACGCCCCCGAGGTCAACCGAGGCGCGCGGCCGCACCGGCAGGAACATGTCTTGCGGAGGTGCACGGCCAAACATCTGCTCGAGCTTGGACGCGCGCTTGCGCGCGACGGCCTTTTCCTCGCGGCTCATCGTGTCTGCGTCGTTGAAGGCCTGCTCGCTCGTTGACTCGGCGATGCTCGCGCGGTGGACAGCGTGGTTCACCGTCCTGCGGAAGCGGGAGAGCCTTCCACGACTGCTCTCCGATGCTGAGAGGTGTGAGATGCCAGACTGCAGGCTCAGAGAGCTCTCGGACGCGCTTCGCGCTTGTGGCGTGCAGCGAGGCACGAGGTCGTCGTCGCGCGGGCGCAACGCGTGAGGCGGGATGTGCACGCCCAGGAGGCGCTGGAGCTGGTGTCAGCTCGACTCTGACCACGTCAGCTTACCTTTGCAAGCTGCTGGCGGCGCTGGCGGCGCGACGCCTCCTCGAACGTCTCGATCGTCGAGGCCGTTATGCTGGATCTGGGCGTGTCCGGCGTAGGTGGCTGCTGCTGCTCGTCGCGGTTTGCGCTGTGCCGCATCATCGGGTGCGAGCGCACCTGTGTCTCTATCGTGCGCACCTCGCGTGTCAGGTTGACGACAATCTTGGCGGGTGGCGGCGTGTCCCGGCTCATGAGGGAGCGCATGCGGCCCAGCGCCAGACCCGAGCGTGATCTCTGGTGCGAGAGGATCCGCGACGCCGAAGGCGGCTCCTCCTCCGCCTCCTCGGAGCGACTCTCGCAGCGGGGCACGACGTCGGCGCGCGCCCACTCCGGCAACCCACCGGTCGGCGTGTCCGGCCACACACCCTCCTCGAGCTTGGTCATGACCGTTGTCGTGGAGAGGCTCGGCTCGACCACGTACTGCTCCACCTGCTTCTCGGGGAGGGGCTCGCCAAGGACGCGCTCGAGCTTGCGCGTGCGCCGCACCAGCTGGGCTTTGCGCCCCGGACTCAGGTCGCTCCGGCTACCAAGCGAGTCCGGGAGGCGTTGCGGCCGCTGGGGTGGATTCGATGTTGGCACCAGATCCAGCGGGGGCGGGCGCGCTGATCGACTGGGAACGCGGATCGTGGCGGCGGGCAGGAGGCCCGTTGCCGACGTGACCGAATCGTTGTCGCCAACCGAGTGCCGAGCACCCGACGCGTCTATCGAGCCCATCGAGGAGAGCGACATGTGGTGACTGTGTCTCTTGAACGGGTCAGCCGGGCTGCTGGTCAGCTGACTTCAAGTCGCTTGAGCCCACCCTGCTCTGGAGCCCGCAGCTCTCGCGTGCGCCATTACGTTGCGCTCCGTCACCAAGTGGAGGTCGAGTGACCGCGCGTGGCGGTGCGACTCGCCCCCCTCGCCAGCTCGCTCATCACGGGCGCCGGGGATCTCGACCGCTGCAGCAGCAGCCTTGGGTTCAGTGCTGTAAGCTGACTGGACGCCGGCGTCTGCAGCCTCTGGAAGTGGGACTGCGAATGGGTCAAAGTCCATGATCTTGCCGAGGGCAAGCTTCAGGTCGATGCTGTCCCCGTTTCGCATCGACGCGCCACGGCCCACATCTTGACTTTGGGTTTCGGCGCGAACTCGCTTAGCGCTAATCAGTTCCACGCCCTCGTTCTCGGGTCGCTCCGCGACGCCCATGAGGAGGGGCGTGCCGACACTCGGAGGCGGTTTGAGAGGGAGAGCGAGGCTCGAAGAGCGGGCCGGGACAAGGTGATCGACATGAGCAGCCCCTGGCCCTGTGCCAGGGCCCATTCGGCGTGGTGTTTCAGCAGGGGTGTGCGGCGACGAAGCGGCCGAGGGTACTTGGCGATCGGGCGACGCAGACGCAGTCGCGGACGGTGGCGCAGGGCTGTCGATGGGCCCATCCTCGCGCGCATCTCGGCCCCCAAATGTGCTGGCGCTGCTTCGCCGCGTAAGGAACGGGGGGTGGCGTTCGCGCGTGCTGCCGTCGTGGGAGTGTCTGTGTGGGGTGCGGGCGGGTGGCGTGCGGGGTGAAGGGTGCTTAGGGGATGGCAGGGCGGGAATAAGCTGCGGCTCGTGAATGAAGGTGCTCAGCGACGACTTTGCGAGCGGCAGCATTGGCGGACGGGTGGAGCGGGTGATCCCTGTCCGGATGGGCGATGCGGTCACCATTGTAGGTGTGGTGGCGGGCGATGTTGACGTCTCTACCGACGCTGGGCGTTGTGGAGAGCGATCTGCTGCGACTGTGTAGTGGGGTGTGTTGGGGAAGGATTGCTGTGGCTCCGTGACAATGGGTGCTGGAGAGGGGGTCGAGGACTTGGAGGAGGAGGGAGCGGAGGGGTTGCGGTAGTTGAAGACAAGTGGCGGGATGCGTTCAATGAATGGGAGCTGTGGAGATGATGGAGAGGAAGGAGAGGATGATGGCGAGGACGGAGGAGAGTGAAGCAGTGTCGACGACAAAGTCATCATGATGGGGGGTTGTGTCGGCAGATTGTAGGTTTACCCCCAAGTGGCGGGTCGAGGACGCGACCCGTGCGGTGGTGGTGCGGAGATCCGCTCGAGCACAAGCGTCCTGCGCTGCAATCCGATGCCACAATGCGAGTGATCCGTTTTAGTACCGTCCACAACGAGACGACGGCTAGGCTATTGTAGAGCCCGGGGCGGAGTTGAGGGGATGATGGAATGTTGGATGACGGACGAGGTTGACAAGAGAGAGAGAGAGAGGGGAGCTGTCACGAACGCGTGTGATGAAAGTGGTACAGCAGCTGATGTCTGCCGTGTCTCGAGCTCTTGTCCGTCGCTCTCTGTGGCGTCAGTCACCTTCCCAACGCCATGGCGGTGGCGTATTATCCTCACCCTCTGCTCACCAGCCGCTACCTGTCTGCTGCTGCCGACGTGCCGTCCAGTAACTCGCGGCGGCTGCACCCCAATCACCTCGAGCACCCCCTCCGCCGCCGTCGGAGGCCCTCCAGCGCCATTGCGGCAACATGAAACGGTGCCCGGCGCACGGGGCGGCCCCGCTGGCCTCCTGGCTCCTGCCCTCCTTCATGCCCCGTGCGCGTCCCTCCCCCGACGACCAAGCGCCACGCCGTCACCGGCTCCCACGCATTCCTAGACGCCCGCTTACACTGGGAGAGAAGTCCGCCGTCCGCGGCCGTTTGGGGTGCGTTGCGCTCGGGCCCGACGCCACGCAGGGGAACAATGGCTGTGGGACGGTCCGAAACGCACTGCACCGTCCGCAAAGAGGGCGCCAGCAGGAGTAAATCACTGGCGTTTCGCGTCGCCCCCTGCCGTCTAGGCCTCGGGTCTCTGGGCTCTGGCGGCGAGGCCCGCGGTACCCGGGCAAGAACTGGTGAGTCGTCGAGGGTGTGATTGCACGAGTGGAATGTGAGGCAGGGCGAGAGCCTGTTGGCTCGCTAACCGCTGTTTGAGGGGTGCATGGCCAGGGATGTGCGGTATTCGCCGTGGCGTCGACTCGTGTTGCTCCAGTGCCAATAAGAGGTAGAAGGATGCATGTCGAGACGATAGGCAGTGAGGGTGACGAAGCGAAGAGAAGCACAGCATGTGGCGTGGTGGAGGCTTCGGTGACGCTCAGTCGGCTTGGGTGGCGGGTGGAGGTTCATCCAGGCACGTCACGTGACTGAGAATTTCAATGATCTGCCATGTTTGTGGTCACTCGTGTGCTCAGCCATCCCATCCATCTCCCACCCTACACACACCTATACACCCAAAATGTCTCTCGACTTTATCGGGACCATCGACTCGGACGACGAGGGGCCGCAGGTCGACGTGCGCGCCGAGTCGTCCAAGCGCGCCGAGCCGGCGGACGAGTTTGATGCCGACTTTGCCTTTGACCTGGACGGCGCCGGACCGGGGACCCTCGACCTCTGGGGCGGTGACGAGGTTAAGGGCGCCGAGGGGCCGGTGACGGTCGACGACATTATCGAGCGCAAGACGGGCAAGGCGCTGCGGTCGTACCGCGAGCGCAAGCGGAGGCGGGACGAGGGCGACGACGAGGTGGAGGAGGAGGAGGAGGAGGAGGAGGAGGAGGAGGAGGAGGGGAGTGAGGGAAGCGACGAGGGGAGCGATGAGGAGGAGGATGAGGAGGACGCCGAGGTCAACGGCGAGGAGTCGGACGGGGGAATGGAGGTCGACTTTGACGAGGGGATGGAGGAGGACGACGAGGAGGGCAACGATGAGGACGACGATGAGGACGACGAGGAGGAGGACGGAGAGGACGAGGCCGACGACGACATGGACGCCGGATCGTCCTCGGACGAGGAGGAGGAGAGCGCCGCCGAGAAGGCGCGCAAGGACGCTTTCTTCGCCGCCGACCCGACAGCCGAGCAGACCGACCTGCCCACCTCGTTCTCCTCGATGAACCTCTCGCGGCCGATGCTCCGCGCCCTCACCTCCCTCGGCTTCACGGCGCCCACGCCGATCCAGTCTCGTGCCGTCCCGCTCGCGCTTCTCGGCCGCGACATCCTCGGCTCGGCCGTCACGGGTTCCGGCAAGACCGCGGCGTTCATGATTCCCATCCTCGAGCGTCTGAGCTACCGCGACCGCGGGCGGGGCGGGCAGGCGTGCCGTGTGCTCGTGCTCTGCCCGACGCGTGAGCTGGCCGTCCAGTGCGAGCAGGTCGGCAAGGCGCTGGCGGAGCGCGGCGGCCTCGACGTCCGCTTTGCGCTCCTCGTCGGTGGCCTCTCCCTCTCGGTGCAGGCGCACGCCCTCCGCACCCTCCCCGACATTCTCATCGCCACCCCCGGTCGTCTCATCGACCACCTGACCAACACGCCCTCGTTCACTCTCTCGGCCCTCGACATTCTCGTCATCGACGAGGCGGACCGCATGCTCGAGGCCGGATTCACGGACGAGCTCGAGGAGATTGTGCGCCAGTGCCCGCGCGGCCGGCAGACCATGCTCTTCTCGGCGACGATGGACGACAGCGTCGACGAGCTCGTCAAGCTCTCGCTCGACAAGCCTGTGCGCGTCTTTGTCGACAAGGAGCGTAACACGGCCGCGGGCCTCACGCAGGAGTTTGTGCGCATCCGCGACGACGACCTGCGCTCGCCCGCGCTCCTCGCGCTCTGCCGCCGCACCGTGCGCGAGCGCTGCATCATCTTCTTCCGCTCCAAGGCGCTCGCGCACCAGATGCGCGTCGTCTTCGGCCTCTGCGGCCTCAAGGCCGCCGAGCTCCACGGCAACCTCACGCAGGAGCAGCGTCTCGTCGCCCTCAAGGAGTTCAAGGAGGGCCGCGTCGACTACCTGCTCGCGACGGACCTCGCGTCCCGCGGCCTCGACATCAAGGGTGTCGAGACGGTCATCAACTACGACATGCCGTCCCAGCTCGCGCAGTACACGCACCGCGTGGGCCGTACCGCGCGTGCGGGGCGCAAGGGCCGCTCGATCACGCTCGTCGGCGAGCCGGACCGCAAGATGCTCAAGGCGGTGATCAAGCAGAGCCGCGAGGACCAGATCCGGCACCGCATCATCCCGGCCGACGCGATCGCGGCGCAGGCCGAGCGCCTCGACGAGCTGCGCGACGACGTCGCCGAGGTCCTCAAGGAGGAGAAGGAGGAGAAGCTCCTGCGCCAAGCGGACATGGAGCTCAAGAAGGGCCAGAACATGGTCGAGCACGAGAAGGAGATCTTCTCGCGCCCCGCGCGCACGTGGTTCCAGAGCGAGAAGGAGAAGACGGCCGCGAAGGGTGAGTGCCAACCCGCGCTCAGCAGGAGCGCGGCGGAGTAAAACGGGACAGTGCTGACGCCCAGAGGCCGGCAAGGCGGTGCACACGGGCGAGTCCAAGACGGTGCGGGGCAAGGCCGAGCCGGCCAAGAAGGACAAGCACGGGCGGTACGACGGGCTGTCGCGCAAGCAAAAACGGCGCAAGATGGCCAACGACGAGGAGGCGCGCGAGAACGCGGCCGTCAAGGTGTCGGCGGCGATCCGGAGCGCCAAGAAGGCCGCGCGCCCCGTCAAGATCACCGAGCCGCTCCGGGCCAAGTCGGCGGCGGCGGCGGGCAAGGCCAAGAAGAAGAAGGCCGCGCGCATCGGCAAGGGCAGCGCGTTTGGGGAGAGCCACGAGGGCATGCGCGCCAAGCCCGTCAAGGTCAGCCTGGCGAAGAAGGGGGGGAAGGGCAAGGCCAAGGCCAAGGTTGGCAAGCGGTAGTGTGCGCAGAGCGGGAGGTCGATGCATTGCATTTCATGAGGTCGAGTGCCACTGGCCATGCGCTACATGCTCACGAGCCGTCTATGCGTTGTAATAGGCTGCGTAAGAGGCTCTGTGCCAACCCAATGCACGCCGGACGAGGATGCCGGTTCCGACAACCCAGAACCCTGTCTGGACCAGTCGTCATCCCAAGTGCCGCACTGGGTCAGACCACGAGGGCGCCGTGCATCTCTCAGTGACTGCGCATTGACGACGCGCCGTGAGCGCGAGCATACGAAGCATCCCTCCGCCGGAAGCACGTAAAGCGGGGTCTGGAACGTGCCTGCGCCCGACGCGACGCGTCCGGGTGTTCGGGTGGCCCTGCTTCTGCTTGGCGCCGCGTGAAACGTTTCGTGCCGACAACGGCGGGCCGTGAGATGGGAGTTGGCGTGCACGAGTGTGTTCTTTCGATCTGCCCGGCTGCCCATGCGCGGATCTGATCTGATCTGGCCTCGCTGATCTGGCCCTGCCCGACTCGGCGATCGGTACGTTTGCCCTGCCCGAGCTCGTCACGGTTGACTAGCGCCAAACGTAGGCGGCCTCCCTGCCCGCCCACACCCGCACCCGCCCCCATCCCTGCACCCGCGGCGCAGTGCACATGTGCCATGATGCCTACTGATTACTGGCTATTGCTCTAGCTAAGTGTCCGTGTCAATGTTCATGATGAGGAGATGGAGATGGAGAAGGGAGAAGCGGTCCAGTGGCCTGAGTACAGCTGGAGAGACAAGAGGAGGGCTGAGAAGGGCTTAGCAGTGCCACGACGAGTCGCGGTTGCCCGCGCCCCGGACGTAGATGTAGGGCCACTCGCCCGCGCTGCCGAGGCACTGGTCGACGGTCTGGAGCTTGTACCCGGCGCCCTGGAGCCGCTGGACGGCGTGGGGCACGACCTGGTTGGCGGTGGACGCGTACGGGCTGTGGTTGAGCACGAGGTGGGGCTTGGGGAAGTCGCCGGCGATGCGGTCGTACACGCTCTTGGCGTACGGCACGTCCTCGCCGTTGCGGTTCCCGTCCTCGGTGTCGTCGGTCCACATGAACAGCTTGGTGTACCCGCGGTCCTTGAGGACCTGGATCACGAGATCGTTGTAGGAGCCAAACGGCGGGCGGAAGTAGGTGGGGCGCACGCCGAGGATCTTGATCATGGCGTCCTCGACCTTGGCCAGCTCGTCGTTGATCTGGTTGTAGTTGAGGCGCGCGAGGTCGGCGTGCGACCACGTGTGCGAGCCAATCGTGTGGCCCGCAGCGTACAGCTGCTTGAGGTCGTCGGCCTTGTTGTAGATGCAGTCCCAGTTGTTGCCGTTGATGAAGAACGTGCCCTTGCCCCCGTTGAGGGAGTTGGCGATCTGGAGGTCGTAGCCGACCGGTCCGTCTGGCGTCAGCGCGAGCGAGGGCGAGCGAGCAGCGAGCGAGGAGGCGTTCAGCGCTCGGGCTCGGCGATGCCCGGGTGGCGGAGCTCGGGCCTGCCCGACATCTGCTCGGCATCTGCCACGGGCCATCGGGCGCCGCTCGCGCGCGTGCGATGCGCGGCGTCGTGATCAACGCGCGACCCCGATCGCAACGGGCCCATCACCCATCGCGGCCGCAAGCCACATGCCCGCCACCCCGACCCCCACCAACCCCCAACAAGTACCCACCGTCAAAGGTAAGCGCGACGGTGCCGGACTGCTCGCAGTTTTGCTGCTGTCAGCGGTGTACACCCAAGACTCACGATCACGCGGGCGGCGCCGTTGCAGGGCGCGGCCTGGGCGACCGAGGCGAGGGCGAGGACGACGGCGAAGAGCTTGGCGAACATTATGGAATGAAGGAGTAGGTGGGGTCGGAGGAGAACGTAGGAGGTAGGTAGTTATAAGCGACAAGGGGTGTCGTGGCCCAACGGTGGTGACTAGGAGACTGGAGGGGGGAGGGGGGGGAGGGGGTGTTGAACGATGGAGAAGAGAGGGAGGGTGGTGTTGGGGTGGTATTTGAGGACAAGCAGCAGCAGGAGCAGCAGGAGCAGCAGGCGGAAGCGAGAGAGGAGCCGCATCGCGGACACCAAGTGCCACCATCAGTCGACGATACTCAGGGTCTAGCCAAGGTAAGCAAGGTTGTCCGCTGGAGGGAACCACCACATGGGGCGCACACTTGCTCCTATTTCTGGGCATGTTATTAGTGTTGATTAGCATCCACCTATTCAGCTGTATTGCACTGTATTGCTTCATCCGTGCGCTTTCGGATCCCGACAAGCTGGCTTCCCTGGCTTCCCTGACCACGTCCATCGCACGAACGTCTCCCACCAGGGCCCTCGGCCGCCATACAACAGGGGGCCGACACCGTAGCTGGGAGATGGACATCTGCAGCTCTGCAGATACAGATGGACGTCATGTACTGCACGAGATCAGATCGGGCAGCGGTGCAGGCGACGTCAGTGATGCGAGGGTGGGATCGGTGGGAGCAAGACAAACAACGACCTCGAGAAGTACCCTGGGTGGGGTGGGGCATGCGGGGAAGCGCGCGATGCCGTAACGATCAGGTGCTTCCGCCTCCCAGTTTAGCCCAGCGCCCATGGGTCATGGATGGAGGGACAAACACAAACAGGCTCATCATGGCCTGCTGGGCGGCTCTCCGATCGAACATGTGTGCGGGAACAAAGCATGTGGATCAGGCGGGCCTGGGATCATGGGAGACTGACGTCCCAGCACAGCATGCGCTTGTTCCGGTCATGTGGATCGAGGAATGACGGGTCCGCGCCGGCGTGCCGAGTTGGCGCACCGGAGGCGAGGGTATGCGAGGAGTGTGGGGCCTTTGTAGCTTTGCCGTTGACTGCTCGCAAAGGGAGACTGTGCCTTCAGTTCGCAAATTCAGACCAGCGTCCGCTCTGTTGGAATGCGTGCAGCCTCGTGACCCGCCAAGGGCTGGGCGCGGAATGTCGGCGACGGCGGACGTGCGGCGCATTGCTGCGGCGCGGTAGACGGCTTGGCATAAGCTGTGGCTGCGGCGCACGGATCGCGCATCACGCGCATCGCTGGGCGTGGCTGCTCCGATGGAGGTCGCGAAGGTTCTCGCCGAGCTGTGTTTCGCCGCGTCTCCGAGCTTTGGCCTTGCTTCGCTGGGCACGGTCGTGGGCAGGTTCCTCCATCGGAGATCGTCGAGAAGGTTCGCCCCGCGCTTCTCTCCAGCATCGCCGAGCTTCGTGCCGCTTCTGTCACGCAGACACGCCGCATTATACGTCATCCATCTATGCTAGTCCCATGCTAGTCCATGCGAGTGCTACGCCACTGCCTTGCGCACCACAAACCCGACCTGGTCGATGCCGAGCGCGCGCCGCGCAACAATGACTCCGACGAGCTCCTTGATCAGCTCCTCGAGCACAATCATGTTGTCCAGCACGCCCGAGAGCGTCGTGGCTACGGGTTTGGGCTCCTCCGCCTTCACCTCTTGCGCCTTGTCCGTGAACACGTCGTCGTCCATCGCCACTGCCGGGGGGCGGCGCCACGGCCCGTCCTGCCGCACGTCGACGGCCTCCACCTCCACCTCCACCGCCGCCGCGGCATAGTGCGACGCGAAGGGCGTGTCGTCGTGCGAGGGTAGCTGGGGGAGGGAGGTTGTGCGTTGTGGTGTCGCGGGGAGGGTGTTGGCGCGGAGGGGCGCCGGTCTCGGCTGCGGACTGGGGGGCAGGGTTGCGGGCGTTTGGGGCGGCGGCGTGCCCGTAGGCGTTGTCGGGCGGCTCTTCCGCGGGCTCCAGAATGACCGCAGCGATGTTGCGAGGGACACGCTCTTCTTCCGCTCACCGCCAAACGGCGAGCCGAAGGGACTCCCGATACCGAGGAAGCCCGGGCTCGGCGCTGGGGGTGGGGTCACCACGTCCTCGAGCATCGCGCTCATCGCCTCCTCGAGGTGGTCGGCGAACAACAGCCCCTGCCGGCGCTCCGAGAGCAGCCTGTCAAAGCCTGGCACGGCGGCGCGAAAGCGGCCCGAGTGCCGCACGAGCTCTCTCAGCACTTGGTACAGCGCGGGGAGGGTGTGGTGGCGCGGCTCGTTGAGGATGTCCGCTCGGCTCGGTGCGCGCGAGGGCGTCGCGTCAAAGCTCGTATCGGACGCGGTGTCGTCAAAGTCTGTCTCCTGCTTGGCCCACACGTCCTCGTCAAAGTCGTAGAGCAGCCACCCGGCCAGCGAGCGGTGCGGGCAGCGCACGAGGGCACTGAGCGCGCCCGTGAGCGCAACGTTGGCGTCGGCAGGGTGCGTGAACCACCCCGCCAGCGCGTCGAGGAGCGCGTGCACCATCGGGTCGCTGGGCGAGAGCGCATGTTGGTAAGGGTCGAGCTCATACTCGCCGACCCTGATGAGGACGGGCTTGCCGTCATCGCTGACGAACTGGAGAGGCACGCGGGACGCGCGCCAGCACCCGTCCGCCTCGAGAAAGCTGTGCGCGTCCGTAATGTAGCTGCCCAGGCCCGAGGCCTCTGTGTTCTCCTGCACGGCGTCGTCGAGACGGGGCACGAGAGCGCCGTACAGCTCGTCTTCTTGTAAGTGGACGTCGGTCGAGTTGACAGGCACAGGGAGAGCCGAGGGGAGAGTGGCGGTGGAGGAGAGTGCCGGCGAAGAATGTTCGGAGGGTGGGAGGGACGGGCGCGCGAGGGCGGTGGCTGACGGCATGCGTACGAGCGACAGGAGGCTCGGCGCGATGTACCGGCAGTGATCGGACAACAGGGTCTGCAGAAGATGCAGCGCGGCCGTCTGGCTCGCGGGACATGTCGACTTGACATTGTCCAGAATGAGGTCACGCAGCGTGAACCGCTCGTCGGTGTAGTACCCCGGCTTGATGAAGGCGGGCATGAAGTCCATGGCGCCGGTCTTGCGCGCCCTTCGTTTCCTCGGCGAAGCAAAGACTGGCACAGCCGCGTTCGCGTCCATGAGTACGTTCAGGATGCGCTGCAGTACCGGCCCGTCCTCAAGACCAGAGAGCACGACGTCGAGGTACGTCAGCACGGCGACGGCGCTGCCGTCCGTGCTGCTGCACTCGAGGATGGAGGGGTAGATGACGTTGTCGATGAACGCGGTCTGCAGCGCGTCGAGGGTTGCGTCAGCCACGGCGGGGCCGAGCACCTCGGTCGTCGAGACGGTACGGGCATGCGGGTCAGCACGCAGCGACGCCGCGCGGCACCGGTACATGAGGTCGCCGAGGAACCCGAAGAGCTTGAGCAGGAGGTCAAGCTGGGC